>PVLD010035134.1:0-12057 GCA_004027595.1 Dinomys branickii | reverse complement strand
GTAACTGAGTTCATGCTTCCTGCTTGATGTTGGAGTGAGAAGGGCATGGGGCCGTGTGATCCACCTCCATCTGCAGCTCTCTCTTGCTCTTGTGCTCCAGTTCCCGTTTGTTACTTGGCTAGATCCCTGGGAGTTGCTGTGGCTCTGATGTCGCTGCGGATGCACCCCACCGCTCCCCACTGGCAGCCGCCCACACAGTGGAGAGGCAGGAGGCCACAGCCTCGAGGCAGGCATAGAGCTGGGTGTGGTGGGATGTGTACTGGCTGCTCTGGCTCCACCTTGCCTCCAGGTGCTGATTTGGAAGGTTGCTGCAGGGTGGGGACTCCCCTTCAGTGGCTGTTGCAACCTCTCATCCTCACACTGGATTTGACAACAGCTCCCAACCACCATTGCCTCTTTTCCTGGCTGCGCCTTCTCCTCTCCAGACCTGGACAAGCTCTTGGAACTCCACTCTCCCCTGGCCGAGTCGGGAGGCTTCCATGAGCATGGGTTTCCGAAGCTGAAGCTGCGATTGCTGGAACGAGGGCTTGGGCCAAGAGTGTGTTTGAAGCAGTGGCTTCCTCTTTCTCTGTCTCTTCTCCCTCGGACTGTGCTGTGGCGGCCCTCTGATCCTTTCCTCCAGGAGAGGTTTTGCTTCGTCTTTCCTAGGGCTTCAGTTCCCATTTGAGATCCTTGGGTTCAGGGTACACACCTCTCTCCTTTCTGTCTTCATATTGCTATATTCCATTGTCTGGGTGGTAATCCTCTGGGAGGTTCTCTCTCTGCTGCCTACCCGGTCGCCATCTTCCCGGAAGTCCTTTTTGCTTATTTTTGGTTTAATAAAACTGCTTCTTCAGTTTTTTTGAAAGAGCTAAAAGTGATATGACCACAAAAATATTTTCAGGTGATTCACCCAGCAGCAGGTTGCAAGGAATTGAAGGCATGTGGCACAGCAAAGGCACCAGCCTGAGTCTGTGAATAGAGGAAGCAAGGCCCTAAATTCCAGGGGTCAGCAGTATAAATGGAGAGAAGGTGGCTGATTCAGGAGGTAGCAGAAATTGAAAGGACTTAGCTGACAAGATATGGGGGACGACATGACAGCAGAATGTTTACATGGAGAAGATCCAACAGAAACTAACAAGTTTGACTGAAACCTTTCTCTTTTTTTGGTCAAACACTTTTAATCAAATTAATTATAGGCAATTTAAAAAAGGAGTTAGGTGGAAAACCCCCTATGCTGCATGTTAAAACTGGTCTTGTAAGGTATTGAAGGTGGACCCCATTCCTGAATCTTTTCCAAGTGGTAGAATAAGGTACAAATTGTTGGTTTTATAGTTTGTCAAGATGAGTTTATAAGCAGTCAGTTGTTTTGTTGGATGGTCATCAGTGATGCTATTTAGGAAGCACCACGCTTCTACCTTCATTGCAGAATGTATTTTTAACCATTAATTTCGGTAGTGTACGTAACCCATTAGTTGATGGCAAACAATATATGCTGTCCTCCTAGTGCTTATTTCCCTCACTCCTGTACCAACCTTCACATCATTGCCTTGAAGAAAATTGGTAGATAGCTGGAGAGACTGCCATGACCTCTGATCTGCTGAAGTCTGCACTTCAGCACCTGCAGCAACTATCTTTTCCTGGAAGCCAGAAATTAAGACCTCTTGAAAGACTTTGGCAGAGTGTCTTGGTTACTTTTCTCTCATTGCTGAGACAAAATACCCAATGCCCAAAATGAAGGAAGGAAAGGTTTATTTAGCTTACAGTTCATGGAGGTTTCAGTCCACACTTGGCTGGTTCTGAGGCAGACTGGCACATGGCAGACAGAAAACTGTTCATGGCAGCAGAGCACAGCAAAAACAACCAGAGCAAAAGGGAGGAACGGCAGCAAGCAGCCTCTTTCCTTCCCTTACGTTGTAAACAGCTTACCCCCACCCAGGGGGTGTGTAGCTCTCACACAGTCTCCATGCCCTCCTCTTCCACAGGCTCAGGATGTGTACAAAGTAAGCACCCTGGCTTCCTGCTGAATCACTCAGCCAAACCTCTAGACTCCCCAAGTTGACACAATGTATCAACCATAACAGAGAGGAAATGAATGATAGCTCAGAAATAATAGCTGAAAAAATACAAGAAAAACAGAAAACAAGACCAAAGTTGGTTCCAGTAAAAAAACAAAAAAAAAAAATCATTAATTTTTTTGCACGGATTGAACCTTCTTGTGGTTATCTAGCTATTTAGGGGAGTGATATGTATAACATCCCATTTTCAACTGGAATAAGGGGGTGAGTAAAAAAGTAGTAGAAAAATAAACCTAAAATGACTGGGAATTTTGAGCTACAGGATACTAGGAGTGGGATCCTTTGAATATTCTTGGTTTCATAGTTTTGATTTTGGAATCCTACAAATGTTAAATAGAACAATAGAAACAAAAATAAAGGGAAAAGGTGGAAGCAATCTTTAAAATTTGAAAACATATTGAACTAAATGACCCAACTGCACACCAAGTTGGAAATTTAATAAAATAGGGAATAGTTACTTCAAATGACTTTAAAATAATAATTTAACTATATCCTTAGTAGAACACATCATAAGGACAAAATGGCATAAATAAATATTGTACTATATTCAACAATCATATGCTAGTAATATTACTAGTAACACAGTTTTGAATCATTAAATATATGTTGCATAGTGAATCAAATAGTAGTGTTACTGGAGGTAAAGAAAAGAAATGCCAATATAAAAGAGATATGTAAAAAAAGCCCTGTAGCCTTAAATTTAAATTGGAAATATCAGCATGAATTCATAACATGATTTTATCTTTAAAATAGGAGTATTCCTAACACTAAGTAATGAAAAGCTCTAGAAGTAATGGCCATTTCTAGTATAATGCAAAATCCCAGCTCGCAGATTGTAGTATCTAAATATAATTTCCCACCAAGAGGACACAGGACCCTGAATAAATGACTGATTCCAGCTCTGGAATAAAAAAAGAACAGGTTCAGTCTGAACATCTTGTCATTCCAGGGAGTAATGGAATATCAGTCCAATAGAGTTTTTTCAGTAGGACACAGGAACTAACTCAATGGGCTTCACTGGCCAAAGATGCAACAATGTAAACCCTAGAAAAAAATAAGGTCTAGCGTGCTCTATAATATATCAAATAAGTTAAAAGTTCATGCATTCATAAAGATACTAATACAGGGAAGAGGGAAACATTATAAATGATACCACAAGAATATAATCAGCCAAATAGGAAATGTGGGACATTTGAGGGGCAAACAACTTGCCTTTTTCAACAGATACGTTTATCTATTGTCAAGGAGAAGCAAAAGTGGAAACACTGGAATACCTTAAAAGAATCTTGAAAATCATACAATAAAATGCAATCAGTAGATCTTATTTGGATCTTGATTCAAATAAATCAGACAAATATGCTGTAATTGGAGAAATTCGAGTATAACTAACCATTACACACGATCAGGAGTGTTTAAGGTGGTATGGCTATAAACTAACTGACCATTAGCTATCAAGGTGTTGTGAAAAAATTTAGGAGCAATAATAGAATTATATTTTATGTTTTTTAAAAAATATTTATCTCCTAGAGATCTATACTCAAGTATTTATAATGTCTGGGAACTGCTTTATAGTAAGCCAGCAAAGACTAAATCCTGGTGTGTTAGCCAACTTTCCATTATTATGTCAAAATACCTGTTTTAGCTACTTTTCTCTTTTTGCCGAGACAAAATACCAGACACTCAAAGACAAAGGGGGAAAGGTTTCTTCAGCTCAAAGTTTGTAAAGGTTTCAGTCTATAATCAGCTGACTCCAAGGCAAGGTGGCACATGGCAGAGGAGCAACAGTACATGGTGGTGGAAGACAGCACAAGCAACAAGTAAGAGCAAACAAGGACAAGCCTCTCTCTGTCTCTTATATTGTGTGCAGGCTACCTGCCCTAGGGTGGGTGTAGAACTTGCACCCTTAATCCCAGCATTGTACTACAAATTAATCACATACTCTAGATTCACCTACCTCTGAAAAAGCCCCACCTAAGAGTGCACAAGGCTTTTGAAGGACATCTCAACACAAATCATAAGAATAATGGAGAGAATCAACTTAAGAGGAGGAAAACTTTATTTTGACTTACACTTTCAGAATTTCAGTCCATAGTCAATTGGCCCTGTTACTTTGGTCCTGTGACCCCATAGTACATCACTGTAAGAACACATAGTAGGAGAAGTTATTCACTTCCCAGCAGCAGGGAAGGAAAGAGAGAGAAAGGAGGGAATCTCAGTATCAGAGTCAATATCCCTTCATGTGCTCACCTCCATATGATTGGAACACTTCCAACATGGTCCTTGCCTTTTAAAGGTTCTACCACCTTCCAACAGTCCTATGGGCTAAGGAGATCCTTAACTAAACCATAGCACATACCTCAACTAGCCGCCTGTGGATGCAGGCTATGTAACCAATTTACCAATTCTACTGCCAAATCCTCCTCTGCATGAATAGCCTTTTCATCCTACCTGGGATCTGATACACCTTCTCACCACACATCCCTGTACATGAATACCTTTTCCATACTCGTCAGCCTCTGACTCCCCAGGCATAGCTAACTCATATAATCCTGAATGGGTGCTATTCTCATTCCTGCTGGCCTTCAAACTCCCGCATCAGGCCACTACTCTCTGCACTCTGTGGTTAGATACACCTTTTATACCAATTTGGCTCCAAAAACCCACAAGAGGTCAAAGCACTACATAAACACTGCCCTCCCCTTCTGATACCCTAAGAAGAATCATTACTATATATGGGAGCAGTCCTTACCTTATTGAGACTCTGATATCCTTGCAAACTGGCCCTCCACAGATGTCCTCTTCCCTGACTTGGGCCACAGTGTTTCCTTTAACCCTCTTTTTCCACAGCTGGCATTAGCTTACTGGGTGGCTTTAGGACTAGATAAAAGTATGCACTGATAGCTTTCCTCTTTCACAACTTTCAAGACTTTCTTTCAAAAGTCTCCTTGGTGCAAAATAAGTCAACCTGTGTATAAGCCTATACCTTTTTAGAACCAGTTTTAAAAAATATATTCCCTGAGGGTGAAACTTTTATCTTTTTCTGCCGCCTGTAGTTGTAGAGATGCTGGCAGTTGATTTAACATTGCAGCTCTATACATTATATATGTGAGTGAAAAGAATCAGACAAATGTAAGTTTCATTCAGTGGGGTATTGATTAAAAAATAAGTCATGGTATGTACATACAGTGGAATATAGTAGAATACTTAAAAGAGAATAAGGTAAGTCTATAATACTGATATGGAAAGATATTTAAAATATATTGTCAAGCAGAAAAGGTAAGGTAAAAGATAGTATTGTAGTATGATCTGAGTTGTTAAAAGAAAAAAATCGACCATGAATATATGTGCAGAGATAAAGATCTGGAAGGAGAGATATTAAGGTTTCTTAATTTTGAGGAGCTGCCTTTCTTGGTAACTTTCATTTCTGATTTTATACAAACCTGTACCATTATATTTTATACAAAAATCTTGGATTTCTTCTATAATTAGAAAAATGCTAGAAGTATTTTTTAAAATTGAGTTTCTGCAATGGAAAAGGAGTTGGCTAATGTAGGCAGTATCGTTAGTGGACCTCCTGTGAGGTCCTTGGCATGCCTTAACCTGCTCTTGGGGAAGGGGGGAGTGTGTCTGGAGGCAGGAAAGTTTGGAAGGATGGAGGAAAGAAGAACAAAAAAGCTGAGGATATGTTCCTTTTTTAAAAATTTATGGAAAAAAGATAAAACAAAATTTTATAACAAAATAATAGAACAACAATATTTAATACATTACATGTTGTTACTTTTAAAGTGGTTGCTCAGGGTGCAAGACATGGGCATAAAAATTTCTCAAACTGATATTAAAACAAACTTTCCTTTTCAATGAACTAAGAGGTCCTAATAGTATAACTGACTTGCATTTTGCCCCTTTTCTCTATGTCCTTTCCTCTTTCACCCATCTAGTTTATTTTTCCTTAAGAACAATGTCTTCCCATTTCACAATATCTATTGTACATTTTACACCTTATTTACTCTTTCATTTTCTCACTCTGTGGATACAATAAGATGTTTACCCCTGTGTGTCTGATTTATTTCACTTATGAGTACAGTCTCTAGTTACCTCTGTTTACCTTTAAAAGTCTTAAGTTTACCTTTCTTTATAGCTGAGTAATAATCTATTGTATAAAAGTGCCATTTCTGTTTTATCCATTCCTTGGTTGATGGGCATTAGGTCCTTTCTAAGATTTAACTATGACAAATTGTGCTGCTCTAAACATGGGTGCATATATATTGCTGTGGTATGATGATTTTTATTCTTGGAAGATACCCAGAAAGGGAATGGCTGGGTCAAATGGGACCTCTAATCTTAGTTTTTAAGGGATTTCCACAGTGGTTGTACAGGTCTACACTCCCACCAACAGAGGAAAAGGGTTCCTTTTTCCCCCACAACCCATCCAGCATTTTTTATTGGTTGATTTCTTGATAAGAGCCATTCCTTCTGGGGGTGAGATGGAATCTCAGTGTTATTTCAATTTACATTTCCCAAATGACCAGTGATGCTGAACATTTTTTCATATATTTATTTGCCATATGTATTTCTTCTTCTCAGAAGTGTGTTTTCATCTCCGATGCCCATTTTTTGTTTGGGTCTTTGAATTGGGGGGGTGTCTGATTTTTTTCAGTTCTTTATATGTTCTGCATAGAAACCTTTTGTCTGAGGGACGATTGGCTAAATTTTTTTTCTACTCTCTGGCTTGTCTTTTCAATCTGTTGGTGATTTATTTTGCTGTGCAAAAGCTTTTAATAAGATGAGATCTAAGTTGTTGGTTCTTTGAGATATTTCCTGTAAAGTCTGGGTTTTGATCATGAACCCTCTGCCTACAGCTACGTTTTCAAGATTTCTACCTACTTTCTCTTCCAGTAGATTTAGTGTTTCTGTTTTAATATTTAGATATTTGGTTCACTTTGATTGAAGTTTAGTGCATAGTGGTAGACATAGGTCTAGTTTTAGTCTTTGTCATGTAGAGAGCCAGTTTATTTCCAGCAGCATTTATTAAAAAGGCTTTCTTCAGCGAACATGTTTAGGCCCCTTGTCAAAGATAAGGTGGCTGAGTGTGTTTGCAGTTGTGTCTGCATCTTCTAATGTGTTCCGCTAATTCTCAGGTCTGGGTGTTTTTTTTTTTTTTGCCAGTACCATGCTGATTTTATCACAGTAGCTTGGTAGTATAATTTCAAGTCAGAGATTGTGATGCTTACTGCCTTGCCTTTGTTGCCTAAGTTTGCCTTGCTGTTCTAGATTTCTTCTGGTACCAAGTGAATTTTAGGAACATTTTCTCTAGTTCTGCAAATTGTGCTAAAGGTATTTTGATTAGGATTGCATTAAATCTGTGTAACAATTTTGGAAGTATGGTCATTGTCACTATGTTAGTTCTTCCTCTCAATGAGCAAGGGAAATCTTTCCATTTTCTGATATCCTTTTTGATCTCCATTTTCAGAGTACTGTAATTTTCAATATATAGATCTGTAAATTCCTTTGTTAGGTTGATTCCTAAGTGTTTCATTTTTTTGGATGCTATTGTGAGGGGTATGATTTCCCTAATCTCTTTCTCAGTGATTTTGTCGTTTGTGTACAGGAATACTATTGATTTTTGAATGTTGACTTTGTATCAGCTACACTACTGAATTTGGTTATTAAATCTAGAAGTCTCATGGGGAGTTTTTTGAGTGTTCTATGTAGAGTGTAATGTTATCTGTGAATAATGATAATTAATTTCTTCCTTTCCTATCGTCATTACTTTTATTTCTCTCTTGTCTAATCACTCTTGCTACTGTTTCTAGAACTATGTTGAATAGGAGTGGTGATAGTGGACATCTTTGTCTTGTTCCTGATTTTAGAGTAAAAGCTTTAAGTTTTTGTTCATTTAGTATGATGTTGGCTGTTGGTTTTTCATAGATGGCTTTTTTTAGATTGACGTAAAGAATATCTATTCTAATTTTCTGTAGAGTTTTTATCATGATGAGTGTTGGACTTTGTCAAAAGCTTTTTCTGCATCTATTGAGATAATTATGTGATTTTTCTCTTTGGTTCTGACTTATTTCAACTGGTATAACATAAACACAATTCCTAATGGCTGTAAGGGATTCTGCCATATGTTGTACTATATTGCTTAATCTTTTCAGCTTTTCTCTAACATAAATCAGATGTGATAAAAATCTACACCTATAACTTTTTTCAACGTGAATTATTTTCTTAGTGTTGGTTTCTAGAAGTCAGGCAAAGAGGATGTACATTTTTAATGTTTTTGTACATATGGCCAAATTGCTTTTCAGAAAGTTTGCACTGTTTTATTTTTCCAATAGGATTGCAGTAAAGTGATATTTTAGCAGAACTTAGCAGAAATTTTAAGGATATATATATTAACATATTACTATCTTTCTTATATAATAAATAAATTATTATGTAGAGAAACTACTACAAAAATTATATATGTGATTAAAAATAAGGTGAATGTTAAAATTTTTTAAATTATTGTTGTAAAAGACATGTTGTCATTAATCCCCCTCAAAATATTTCCCCTTGCTTCAAACACATTTATTCTTTCATTTTTGCCACTTCCTAAAGCAGTTCTGGCAATCTTCCTTCATGTCTTTATACTGTTGCAGTTGCCTCAGTATTCTGAATTGATTGAAAACATGTACCTTTCCTGGACATTTTGTTGTGTCAGGTTTTGTTTTGTTTTGAGATGGTATCGCTGTGCAATTCAGGCTGATCTTGAACTCACTGTGCAGCCCAGGCTGGCCTTGAACTTGCAGCAATCCTTCTGTCCCTGCCTCCCAAGTGCTGATGGTCATTTTTGTTTTGTGAAACAGCCAGAAGGAGCATGCCTGACTCTTCTGTTTTTCCCACACTGGCTGGAGGGGACTGCATCTTGCCAGCAGCTGTCATTTCCCTTTCCTTTGCTTCCCTTTGGTCCCTCTCACTACCACCCCCAACAGATTGGGATAATTTGCTTAGGAGTCTTCCCTGGCTCTCCAGGCCACTCACTCTTCTCCACTCCACTGCAACATGAGTGCAACTCAATTGTCAGCATGGTGCCTCTCCCCTGTTCCCGACATTTCAGACTGGACTGTTGCCTCTTTGAAGAAGGGAGGGGGTACCCCACTCTCACTAAGGTGATAGAAGCAGGGATCTATCTGTAGCCACCGTTAATATTCCCAGCCCCCACAGCTGGCCTTCCAGAAGATTCCCTGGTTTCATCCCTGCCTCCTCACTGGATCACCACCATAATATAACAGAGGCTATCCTGGAGCCCTGCACCAATTGTGGGCCTGTACTTGGACCAATCACAGATCTGCAGCTGCTGTATAAACACCATTGCTCACACCAACTTCTCAGGTTAGTCTAAGAGGGTTCCCTCCGATTTATTGAAACCATTATGCTACACTACAAGCCCTGTTAAAGACTTAATTGGTAGTTCTGTAAAACCACTTGTTATTTATTTCTTAGGTAGTATGGGCTCCAAAAGTCCTATAAATCTATTTGGGATTCTTATCCTGAGTAATTTGGACTGGGCAGCTAGTTTATATCTTAGTTATTTTTCTCTGGTTGCTGAGACTAAATAGCTGATGCCCGATATTAAGGAAGGAAAGATTTATTTAGCTCACATCTTGTGGAGGTTTCAGTCCATACTCGGCTGGTTCCAAGGCAGAGTGGTACATGGCAGAGGGCAACTGTTCATGGTGGCAGAAAACAGCAAAAGCAACAAGAGCACAAGGGGAGGAGTCACAGTAAGCAGCCTCTTTTCCCCCTTACATTGTCTGCCAACTACCTGCCCTAGGACAGGTGTAGCACTCACACACATAATCCCAGCACTGGACCACGTATCAATCATTAACTCTAGAAGCCCACCCCATGTCGGCATGAGGCTTGGGAGAACATCCAGATACAAACCATAACATTCCGCCCGTGGCCCCCTTAGAGACTCATGTACAACCCTTTATGCAAAAGGAATTTAGTCCATCTCTAAGAGTTGCCAAAGTTGTAACAGTTTCAGCATTGCTGAAGAGTCCATGTACCTAGTCTCCTCTGAGATTTAAAGCAAACTCTTAGCTGTGAGGCTCTGTACAAATGAGAAGTTAAGCCCTTCCAACATTCAATGGCACAAGATAAACATTAACATTCCAAAAGCTACGAACAGAAGGATACAAAGCATTGAGACCAAAGCAAGTCCACAATCTAGCTGGGCAACATTAAATCCTATAGTTCCATGTCCAGCATTTGAAGCGATCTGTGGCACACTGTGAGCTCCAAAGGGTTCCTGTGGCACTTCTGGTGGTTACAGCTCCAAGGCTTCTCTCTTGGGCTCGCTTTCCTGCCTCCTTGCAGCATTCCTTTGACAATTCACGTTCCTGGCTTTTCTAAACTTCTGAGGTCTCCACTGAACCTCTGGCTTCTCACTCACAGCTTCACACACTACCTTCTCAGGGGCACACTGTGTGGCCTCCCAGGCCTTCTGAAATTGTGATGGAAGTTTTCTTAACCTCAGAACTCTTGCTGTCTGTGTGCACCTAAAACCAGCCCCACATGGATGATGACAAGGTCTGCTGTCACCTGGAACAGTAGCCAGGCTTCCTTCTCTTTTAGCCACAGGGATCGAGTGCCTGGATCACTGAGCACTCTGAACCTGATTCTGAGTCAGAAATTCTGTATGCCACCACAATTCTGAGACCTGGTGTGGCCACTGGTGCCATTCTGGAACATGGTGCTCTGCAGCTTTCTTCTCAAAGCAGTCTTTCACCTTTGCAGTTTTGAGGGTGCAAAGGGTGGAGACTTGCTCCTTCTTGTGATGCCTTCAGGTCATCTTTTCTATTCTTATGTTCCTTCTCAGCAGTTGAGATCTCCTCAACTCTAGTTTTGCAGTCCACAACTTTAGTGGAGCTTCCTTTCTGGACAAATGCACATTTTAAATCGTTCTGCTGGGTTCTTTGCTCTTGATTCTCAACATATATTTGGCTAAAAGCCCCCAACAATAGCTATGCCACCACCCCAACATTCAACTGCCTTGAAATTTCTTTTGCCAGATTAATCAGTCCACCACCCTTAATCTCAGTTTTCGGCAAAGTCTCTGGGCACAAGCAAAATGTAGGAAAACTTTCTTCCAAGTCATAACATACATCCTTCCCAGCAGAAACCTCCTGAACACAATCTTTACCAGCAGGATTTCTATCAGCCTCCTGGTCTTCTGAGCTCTGACCAGAATCTCCCATACAGAACAGCCTAAGGCACTCTACCTCCTCTCTTTCAGGTGAAATCTCCAAAGCTTTCCAAACACTTCCGATAAGCCATTTCCAAAGGCTGTTGAACCACATGGTCAGGTATAGTCACAACAACAACCCCATTTCTCTGGTACCAAATTCTGTCTTGGTTACTTTTCTCTCATTGCTGCGAGAAAATACCTGATGCCGATATTAAGGAAGGAAAGGTTTATTTAGCTCACAGTCTGTGAAGGTTTCAGTCCATACTCAGCTGGCTCCAAGGTAGAGCTGCACATGGCAGAGGGCAGCTGTTCACGGTGGCAAAAAACAGCGAAAGAAACATTAGAACACAAGGGGAGGAGCGGCAGCAAGCAGTCTCTTTTCCTCCCTTAAATTGTGTGCAAACTACCTGCCCCAGGGCGGGAGTAGCACTCACACCCATAAGCATTGGACTGGGAATCAATCATAAACTCTAGAAGCCCACCCCATGACTGCATGAGGCTTAGAGGGATATCCAGACACAAACCATAACAGTTCAAAAGAAAGAGCAATAAACAAGATGGACTAGGAGCCGGGGAAGATGGCGACCGGGTGAGCAGCAAGGGAGCGAACCTCCTTAATAAACACCACCAGCTCGAGACAGACTTGGTGAGCGTGAATGCCGGAACCTCGGCTGGGAAGTTTAAACTGGGCGTATTTCTCTGAGATGCCGGGGGGAGATGTGGTAGGGCGGACCAGGCTGCCGGGGCGAGACGTGGGAAAGTCCCAGA
>PVLD010035133.1:0-12062 GCA_004027595.1 Dinomys branickii | reverse complement strand
ATGTCTGTATATGGGTCCATACATCTACAATTCGAAGATATCAATGGATAAAGCAACAACTACTGTTGAGACCATATCACCTTGTCTATAGATTAGTTGTGATTGTACTATTTTCTATGATAATGGGTGTCTGTTTGTCAATATGTTTTTGTACTTTTATGTTTCTAAAATAAAAAAAATAAAATAAAAAAAAATAAAATAAAATAAAATATCTGAGCCTTAACCAAAACTGAATGGCACTATAGTAAAATAGTGCAGTTTTCCCAGAGAGGTGAGACTTTGAATGCTTGACTGAATAATGAATAAAAGGATCGATATTTACAAAAAACAAACCAAAACAAAAGCCAAAAAGAAAAAAAACCCACCCAGATTTTGCTTCTTCTGTCATTGAAATTTTTATGGCTTTGCTTCTTAAAACTGATTCTGCTTGCAAAAAATAGATTGGAAATTTAGATATCCATTGTGAACTTACGTATTAACATTGTGTCCTTGTGGGGGAGTGGTAACTGCCTCTCATGCTGAAAACCTCAGACCTCCTTGAAAGCAGCTGGGATACCTGCAAAGCACATGTTTGAGCCTATCTTTCTTCATGCTAAAGGTCTGAATGATCTTTCTCTCCTGAAGTATTGCTCACCACAAGCAAATACTACAGCTGTTGGTTTCCTAGAATGCCAAACAGGTAGTAGAAAAGACAACAGAGAGTGGATGGATGAGGTGAACCCTTCCCTTGGTAGAACTTTTCATTTGAATATGTGAAAGAACAGTGAGATTTTGTAGTTTAGGAAAAGACAAACTTACCTGCATGTATGGAATGGTCAGTACACAAAAATATGGCCTATAAATATGTAACTGAGCATAAACAAATGTTAGGTATCCAGCACGTGCTACTATGGGTCCTGATTGTTGGTATAAGGTAAAAGAATAACTTCTGTTTTCTTTCTCTTTACCTCTAAGATCAGGCAAACTAGTCCTTACATACTCTGTTTTCCTTTACTGCAGGACATTTGTGAAGATATTTCTGACCATGTTGAGCAAATCCACGCCCTCCTTGAAACAGAGTTCTCCCTCAAACTGCTGTCTTACTCCGTCAATGTGATTGTGGACATCCACGCCGTGCAGCTCCTCTGGCACCAGCTTCGAGTCTCTGTCTTAGTTCTGAGAGAGCGTATTCTGCAAGGACTGCAGGATGCTAACGGCAACTACACTAGGCAGACTGACATTCTGCAAGCTTTCTCCGAAGAGACGAAGGAGGTGAGTGTTTTGTTTGAAGTCAAATTATAACATTTGAGGGTGTTTTCAGTTTAGAGATATAAGACAGAAATTCTCTGTAGGTAAACAAGCAGACCCCGACCAAGGCTTTGAATCCAGCTATAGTGACTAAAGGATACTTCTAACATGAAGGAGACGTTAACTCACCCCTGATAGTTCGTGCAGATACTACTGAGAGTTGTTAGTGCTAACCTGATTTCCTCCTGCCCCTTCAAATATTTCATACCTATTTATTGAGCACTTCCTATACACAACCACTAGGTGCTGAGAATATAGTATTAATCAAAATATAGTCATTGTCTTCAGAGAGCTTCAAGAGTAGTGGTAAATGGAGACAAGTGAACAGACACTACATTCAAACTATGGTAAATTGAAAAGACGTAGTTGGAGGACAGAGGATGGCACACGCAACTCACACAGGAATCCCCGAAGTGAGATATGTCATACCTGAAGGAGAGGCAGCATTAAACAAGTGGAGAAGGTGGAAGATGTTGGACACACGCGGAATGGCATGATCAGATACTCAGAGGAAAGTGGGAATGACTGGGTCAGAGATAGGTTAGGGCTGGATCAAAAAAACCTAAGGGAATGGGCAGGATTGGGGCCACTAGGTAAGCAGAGGTCAGATTGTGAAGGTAAAAAGCTTTTAAAACCATACTAAGAGAGTTGGACCTTATTTCAAGCACAGAAGCATAGTTTGCCATGATTAGATGCATAATTTAGAAAAATAATTTTGAACGTAGTGAATGAAACGAATGTTAGAATATTATCAACTACTTTATTATTGTTCTTATTCTTGATGAATAATTTATAAAAAGAGACTGTGTTCTAGCACTCTGGGAGGCGGAGTTAGGAAAGCTCTTGCCATGGCCAGTTCCCTGCTGGACCTGCAGGTCTCAGATACTCAAACTCAGCTTTGCTCCCCTGTGACTTGGTGACAGTCCACTGTCAGTTACTTCTCCCTGTCGCTGTGGCAGTGGAGGGTGCTGCAGCCATGGAGCAATCACAGGATAAATATATTTGACTTGTGTGACTCCAGGTTATATTAATCTCTGTATCTTCTACAGCACCTGCTTTGCATTGCTTTGTATAAATGTCAGAGAGGCTGAATTAAATTTAAAAATGAGATTACTGTTTTAGGTCTATAAGAGGTAATTAATCATAGAGGTTAAAATTTGATTCATAAAAATTTTATCCTTATAAAATAGAAATTCTTAACCATGATTAAAATAGTGTAATTAAAATACACTGTTGTATTTTACATATACAAAAACTTTTGTATATGTTTTCCTCTTATCCATCGGCAAAAAGCTTTCCTCCCATTCACCCATCCATTGTACTTGTTCTTCTCAGTCCACTGCCGTGTTCTGGAATTCATTCAGAATTACAGAATCCTAATATAGTGGAACAGGAAGGAATCTGAGTCTAGTCTGGCTCATCTGGACTGAGAACTCTAGGGAGATGTGTCTTTCTGGTAAGAGGCCTGTGAAGTTACATTAGGACTTAAAATATAATAAATATCATGGAGTTAGATTAAGAGAGTTAAAGGACAGAGGGAAATGCAAAATTTTTCTTTACTGTGCCTGTACTTAAAATGAGAATTCTAACAAGGATTCTAATTTCAACTCTCATCTCAATAAGAACAACAAATTAAAGCACAGAAGTGACTGTTAAGTAGTGGTGGATGATACACTCTCCAGGAATTTTAAGAGAGAGATCTAAAATTATAAATATTAAATTTTGTGTTCAATTAATGGCAAAATATAATACAGTGTCAAAAAGAAAGATCTAAGAAAGCGTTTGGAACTAGGCTTCAATTAATTATGGTGAGGAAAAAAGCACATTTCCTTCTTCAAATTAGATAAACATTATGGCACAGGGGCTTTCTCATTGTCTGAGACAAGACTGAAGGCAGGAAGAAAGGGAATAAATTACTCATCAGTACGGTGCACAAACTCCTAAACTCTAAACTTCATCTAAACAGCTGTTTCCTAACATATTACATGAAGGTATATTTGCGTGGAGACTTTCATAGGCAGCTCTGACACAGCTGTCTGCATTAATAAATATATTTCTGAAAGCAGCGCTGACACAGCTGTCCGCTCGAACAGTTAAATATATTTCTGAAATTAAAAAGGCAGTAAAACCAATGTGTACTCATCCCCTAATTCTGCACCCACTGAGACTTTTTTGGGAAAATTATCTAAAAGGAAGCAATGGTATTAAAAATATTTGTATTACTAACCAATCTTTTAAATAACACAGTTCTTTATTCTTCTGCTGTGGGAAACTTCAGAGAACTTTCTTTTCTTAAAACCCTCTCCATAAAAGACTGTTGTATCTTGTGTGCTTATGTTTTTTCCCCAGGGAAGGTTTTTTTTTTCACATTAAAAAATGAACTATGAATAAAACAATAGTTATCCTTGAGTGAAAATCACTCAACTGAGACAGCTGGCATGCCTGGGAACAGAATCAGAGAGGGCTGCTTTTGAAACATTAAATGCTTTTGAATATGGTATTTTCTTTTCTAAACCATGAAGATTTAGGAAAAGCCAACCATACCCAATTTTTTAGATGTATCCATGTATTCATCTTATATGTATAATCAATATATTCATCTAACATTATTATTATTTTGTGGTACTGTGGATTGCAATCAGGGCCTTGCACATATTAGGCACGTGTTCTACCACTATGCTACATGTTGGCCCTTTCTTATTTTATTTTGAGTCAGAGCTTCATTAAGTTGCCCAGGCTAGCCTTAAACTTTGCAATCTTCATACTTTAAGCCCCTGAGTAGCTGGAATTATAGCATCTCACAATTTTACACTAAGCACTTATTATTCAAGGTAGTATGCATGGTCTTAATGTGCTATGACTGCCCAAAGGGGACTAAGTAAACTTCCAGGGCTACAGTGTTCTCTGTTTGTTGAAAGGCAGGTGGTTAATACTTTCGGGGCCTGTTACCTCAACTCTCAAAGGTATATTTTTCTCTATTCATCATAGAAACACTTTACTTTAGTGCTTCTTTAATATCATATAAGTACTGCAATACAGTAACTAAAAAAATAGAAAAGAATGTTGCAAATTTCAACTAGCTGGTAATTCAAATAAGTCTTCTAGTACAGCTTTGGAATTTATAATTTATAATATTATTTTCATTTGTAATGATATCTATATAAAAGAGTAATTTCTAAGTAATGAAAAACCAAATTACCAGAATTTTAATAATGCAGCCTACTTTTAAAATAGGAATTTCACTGTTAGTATCTCAAAATTGCACAAAGTGTAACTTTCATTTGGCTGACTCATTCCTTGGTGTTTTTAAAACTTTTTTCTATTTTAAAAGTAAAAGAATGAAAACATATTAACAAACAGACAGTCATTTACAAAATAGCACAATAATAGTACAAGCAATACTGAATTACAGACAAAATGACAGGGAATTAACAATGGTTGTTGTATTACATATTGATAACTTCAAAGTGGTTACTCAGGCAAACAAATATAGAAATGCAAGATTGATCAAATAATTAACATTAACTGTTCCTTTCAATGAAGTGATAGAAGTCTGTAGTACAACTATGTAGGCTATCCTGTATATATATCCTATATATTATATATATATATATATATATAGAGAGAGAGAGAGAGAGAGAGAAGAGAAAGACATAATTTTCCCCTTCTTTCTTTTATCTTTTCCCTCATCCCAGTTGCTCTTTACTTTTGAGCATTTTCTTTTCATTTCACAATGTCTATCATACCTCCTAATTTTTATTCACTCTTTCAGGCTCTTACACTAGTGAGAGAATACATTGCTTACACATGCAGGTCTAATTTATTTCACTTATGAGTATGGTCTGTAGTTGTGATCATTTACCTGCAAAAGCCTCAAGTTTATCTTTCTTTATAGCTGAGTAATATTCCATTATATAAAAATGCCACAATTTTTTTTATCCAATCCTCAGTGGATGGATATTTGGGTTGCTTCCATGCTTTAGCTATTACAAATTGTGCTGCTATAAACATGGGTGCACATATATCACTGTGATATGATGTTTTCAGATCTTCTGGGAAAATACTTGGAAGCAGAATAGCTTGGGTTGAATGGGGCCTCATCTTACTGAAAAGTTTCTGCACATCTAGAGAAATCACCAGCAGAGTAAAAAGAAAACCCACAAATTGGGAAAAAATCTTAGCTGGCTGTCCCTCAGACAAAGGTCTTCTATTTAGAACATATAAAGAATTAAAAAACATCAATCTCCCCAAATTCAAAGACCCAATCCTAAAATGGGCATCTGAGATGAATACACATTTCTCAGATAAAGAAATACAGATGGCAAATAAATACATGAGAAAATGTTCACACCATTAGTGATTCAATAAATGCAAATGAAAACATTGAGATTTCACCTCACCCCAGTAAGAATGGCTAGCATTAAGAAACCAACCAACAACAAAACTTGGCGAGGCTATGGAGAAATAGGAACTCTTCCACACTGCTGGTGGGAATGCAGGCTGGTGGAACCACTGTGGAAATCAGTTTGGAGATTCCTCCTTGGTATTTTTAGCTTCTGATTTTGTTTTTCAAAGATTCCAAGTGTAAAGCACAAAACTATATCAATTCCATTTAGACAACTTTTGTTGAGATTATCCATTAATATTGATTTCTTACTTAGGCAGAATTTAACATTAGAGGTAACACTCCTCTTGATGAAGCTCTCCACTTATATACTGTGTTACTAAAAATAACAGATATAATAAGTAACAAGTGAACATTCGCTCATCATTCATTCATGTACCAGAATTGTGTCTTACATATATTATTTCCTTTAGCCTCTCAAGATTCTTAAGACACGGCTTACCATTTCCTTTTTACATATGAAGAAAACTACTGGGCTATAGTGACATAGTTAATTAGCGCTAGACTCAGAATTAAATTCTTAAGCTTGGGCTTTTTAACAATTGGAGTCAACTAAAAGTATCTAATCAGAGGGGGAAACTACATGAAGGCAAATAGCAGATAGGATTTTGATGTTCAGTCCCCACAGACTTGTATGCTAGATGCTGTCACAACCTGTCGCTCAACTATCTTCTGCATGATTTATGTGCTCATGGTATCTACAAGCAATGGGAGGAGCAGATTAGTCAGATAATCACCATGATATTTATTTATATTGAGATATATGCTCGTAGGGAAAAGAGCATAGATTTGTGAGAGCTTACAATAAAAGACTCTGACTTAGCTGAGGGTCTGGAATCTCAAAGAGATGAAAACCTGAGCCAAAATTTCAGGGAGGAAGGAAGAGTCAGATCATTAAGGGGCACAGGTGAGGTGCTTTTAAAATAAGAAACAGCACGTACAAAGGCCATGAGGCAGGTGGGAACACACTATGTTCAGAAACCAAAAGGAGGATATGGTGCTTTGATGCAGCCATGGAAGGAAAGTAGAATGAGAAATGATTCTTCACGACTGGCCGTGGAAGGGCGTGCATTTTTTTAACATAACAATAAGAGGGAGCTAGTAAAGAATTTTAAGCAGAGAAGTAATACATCAAATTTGCAATTTGTAAAGATTACTCTGGTGGAAGCGAGGAAAATAAACTGGAGGAAAGGATGTGTCAGTTAAAAATAGTATCCGGTGTTCAAGACCTGGGCTTTGGGTCAGACAGCTTTGGTCCAAGGCCTAGACTTGCCCACAGTCATGATGTCAAGGGCTACTTGTGTATCGTCTTTGGCTCAGACTCCTCTTGTTAAAAAAAGTACGGTAGTACAGATTTGAGAAGAAAGTTGTGGGGATTAAATGAAAAAGTAATAATAAGAATGAGCCATCTTTACTTATGGATGAGGAAATTGACACAAAAGTTAAAAGAGGCTTCTGATCATTATTATTTGAATGTTCTGAATGTTTTGGAGTAAGAGAGAGATGAGTGGGAGATATAGGCAGGGTAAAAGTTGAAAGAAAGAGAGAGCATTCTTAAAACAAACTAGACAAATGGATAAAACCCCATGTAAGCTCATGGTGAGAGCGGATCTTTGGATAACCTTGTTGAAAGAGACACGGTCCAGCGACCATATGTGACCTGGTTTCAGTAGGCTAAAACCCATTCTTTCTTTAGCAAAATGGAGGCCCGGTGGCCATAAACATTTGCTTTTATATTTCTTTCCTTCATTTCTTAAGAGGCTAGATTAGACTAGATGGTCCTTGAACCTGGTAAGCATAGTGGTATTCCAGGGGACTTTTTACCCCATACCATCAATCAAAAGGCTTCCTATTTGCTGTGCAATTCCAGGAAGTGTGTTGGAGGGTTTGGGGTGAAGCTCAGTGACAGAGCCCTTGCTTAGCATGCATAAGGCCTTGGGATTAATCCCCAGTATTGTCCAAAAAAGAAAGGAACTGTATTTAACAATGGGACAAAAGCCTTTATCACACAATTAAAGAACAAAAAGTTAAAATATCTACTTGCAATGCTATTCTTTTTTTTAATCATAGGTGAGTTTTAAATCAAACCAGCCTACTTAGAATTATAAATAATAGGGATGTGGGCACTTATTAAATATATACTAGTAGTGGGGTAGAAGTAGGAGACTGGTCTAGATAATAAAGTGTTAACATTTGTGAACTTCCTGCAGAATTACTTGTGTGTACTGTGAAAGTGCAGGGGCAAACACAAACTGCTCTTGAACTTTTCTGTTATGCATTTGCGAATTCAGTAGCCCACCTTCCTGTGATCTGCGAATATGCATTTAACATGAATAATTTGGTAAAATTAATTTTTCCACTTAAAGTATTTATTGAGCACCTACAGTGATCTAGACAGTGATAGGTGACGAAGGGTTAGAAAAACAAAAACAAGAAACAGCCCATCGTGGAGATTTTACTCTCATGTTACTTTGTTCTCAGAAGTTTTATTGCTTAAGGCTTTACTTCAGAAAGGCATATTAAAGGATTAATGCACCTTTAAAAATAGGGAATTAAGATAAGAACAGGTATTTGGGGCTTGAGATTGATTATTTCTATTAAGGCTCTATGTTCCAGATTAAAGAAAATCTTTAAATGTTTAAGAACAGACTACTGTATGTGCAACAGATAGTAGAGTAATATGCTTTCTGTATGTCAAAACAGGAGCAGTTGAGAGTGCTGTTTTTCTAACCTTCATATTGACCTCTACCGAAACTTCATTTGAATGGCAGCTGGGAGCATTTGATGTTGCATTTACTGATACCATTGCCATTGTCTGTTTCAGGGCCGACTTGATTCTCTAACGGAAGTGGATGACTCAGGACAGTTAACTATCAAATGCTCACAAAATTACTTGTCTCTGGATTGTGGTATTACTGCTTTTGAACTTTCTGACTATAGCCCAAGTGAGGATTTGCTTGGTGGCCTGGGCGACATGACCTCTAGCCAGGTCAAAACCAAACCCTTTGACTCTTGGAGCTATAGCGAAATGGAAAAGGAGCTCCCTGAGCTTATCCAAAGTGTTGGGTTACTTACAGTGGCTGCTGACCCTAGCCCTTCCCAGTGCAGTGAAGCAGTCAATGAGGAGTCATCGCAAATACCTCTCTCAGCAGAGGACAAAGGTGCATCTGAGGAAAACAGCGCTTCTACAGTTGAAGAGCAGGCAGGTTTAACATCAGGGATGTCATGTTCAGGGGAAGATGTGATACAAACTGCTCAGCCCTCCTCCGAGACTGTGAAGCAAGAATCCAATTCCTATCTACAACTTGGTATGAAGAGCCAACAGCCTATTCCTTGTGAAAATATAACCCCCAAGCGATCCATAAGAGATTGTTTTAATTATAATGAGGACTCTCCCACACAGCCCACATTACCAAAAAGAGGTCTTTTCCTTAAAGAGGAACCATTTAAGAATGATCTGAAAGGCAATGAAGGCAAGAAGCAGATGGTTGAACTTAAGCCTGAGATGAGCAGAAGCACCCCTTCGCTGGTAGACCCTCCTGACCGCTCTAAGCTTTGCCTGCTCTTACAGTCTTCCTATCCCAGTGGCCCTTCTGCTGGCAGCCAGTCCTATGAATGTCTGCACAAGGTGGGGGGTGGGAATCTTGAAAACATAATCAAAAGTCACATTAAAGGAATCTCTTCTAGTCTGGGAAGGCTTAATGAGTGCCATAAAGAGAAACCTCGACTTAAAAAGCCGCACAAGACCTCGGAAGAGGCTCCCGCATGCCGAACACCTAAACGGGGAGCTGGTTCAGGCAAGCAAACTGAAAACACGAAGGGCTCAGTAGTGTTGAATGGAATGCCTGCTTCTACTTCCAAGGCCATACAGGGGCAAGAAACAGATTCTGCTTCTACATCCTCAGTCGAACCGTATAATCAGAGAAATTGGAATGCCAAATTGCCAGTGCAGTCGGAAACATCCGGTTCACCACCTTTTACACAGAGCAGCGAATCCTCTATTGACTCAGACAACATCATGTCTCCAGTATCCATTCTTGCAAAACACAGAAGCAAAAAAGGTCACTCTTCCTCCCCAAGTCACATCACCAAGAATGGCCAGGTTGTGGAGGCCTGGTATGGCTCCGATGAATACTTAGCACTGCCTTCTCACCTTAAGCAGACAGAAGTGTTAGCTTTGAAACTGGAAAATCTAACAAAGCTACTGCCACAGAAACCCAGAGGAGAAAGTATTCAGAATATTGATGACTGGGAACTGTCTGAAATGAACTCAGATTCTGAGATCTATCCTATGTACCATGTCAAGAAAAAGCACACAAGGCTAGGCAGAGTGTCTCCAAGCTCATCCAGTGACATAGCCTCTTCCCTGGGGGAGAGCATTGAATCTGGACCCCTGAGTGATATTCTCTCTGATGAGGAATTGTGTATGCCTCACTCCGTCGTGAAAAAATATAGTGAGGAGAAATCAGAAAGAGCTCCATCCTCTGAGAAGAATGAGAGTCATTCTGCCACAAAAGCAGCTTTAATTCAGAAATTAATGCAAGATATTCAACACCAAGACAACTATGAAGCCATATGGGAAAAAATAGAGGTAAGGTGGTCTTAACCTGAATGGTAAGGTGGTCTTATTTGATTTTTGAAAGTAATCCTGGGAAAAGGTAAATTGCTTTTCACCCATTGTCAAATGTGTTCCTATTTTTGAGAAACCTAACTGATTCCTCAAAGGAAGAAATGAAAGAGTGCAGTTTCGTTACACTGTGATTATATGTGCATCACTAGGATCTGCTCTTGGCAATTCATTAGTCTGAAGAGTTTCCTGCCTAGTGTAGAATTATCTGTTGATACTGCTCAAACTTAATAGACATCCCGATGAATGGTGGCTGTCCTGGATGTAACACAAAATAAAATAGAATAGCCATGCGCACCCAAGTACCTCAGGAATACATGGAAGGAATGCTCCAGATGTAACACAAATTAAAACAGCAATAGCCATGCACACTCAAGTACCTTAGAAATACATGGATGGAATATTTCAACTGCCTTCAGTGATTTCTGAGCCATTTGTTCTGAACTCATAGTAACTTCCATATCTCTAGTAACTGCCTGTTGAAATAGATTAGATATTTTCATAGATATTTTCAATTTCTTGGGAATCTTTTTTCTTTACCTCCTGTTATGCTTATAACCATGTTGTCTTTATATATCATGCAGTACCCATCGATTTTGGGGTGAGGAATTGACATTTTGGATAATTATTCACTTTTAGTGAATTGTTAGATATGATGAATTCTGAGATAGACATAAAAATTCTCAGGTTTGAGTTCCATAAGTTAAGAAAAAGCATGACAAAAAATTAACTCTCAGTAATAATAATCCTTTATCCACAACTCTATTTGAAATAGATTTAGTTAAATTAATTGTTTTTTAGTCAATGACATACAAATGACCATGCCTTGTATCATTTGTATAGCATTTTACTATGTGTACAGCTTCATTTTTTTGAGATATGTTTTAAAACTTAATCTTGAAAGCTATTGTGTGCAGAGATCAGGTGATACCAGATTAATCTCTTTTTATTGATGGAAACATAGGTTCACTAAGCTTAAATTATTTTTTCCAAGATGAAGTAGTTGTCTAGATACACATAGCAGTAGATAGGCTATGTGTGTGCTTGGAAGGTGACAAACCCATGTGTTTTGATTCTTAGTCCAATTCTCTTTTGTTTCATCATGTTCCTCCCTGAAAGAAACAGGAGTATCTTCCTTACTGGGAAACTGTAAGATAAGGGAAGAACAAATGTTTAGGAACCATCCAGAAATTAAGAAATTTTAAACAGAAAAAAAAAAAAAACAATAAAACAGACTTTCAAAACAGGCTAGTAGGAAAGTAACAATAGTTAATACACTGTATATCCTTACATTCATAGTAGTTGTTCAGAGTACAAGATATAGGCATGAATTATTGTCCAAAAAAGGATTAGCACAAAACTTTCTTTTCAATGAACTAAGAGAAACTAGCTGTATAACTATTTTAATTATCGTGTGTGTATATATTTTTTTCTTTTTCCTTCCTTTCTTTTCCCTTTCTCCCATCACAGTTTTTCTTTTATTTTGAATGTTTTTTTTTCTACTCACAATATCTATTGTACATTTTGGTTTTGTTTTTTTTTTTTTTTTTTTTTTTTTTTAATTTTATTTTAAAGACAAAAGAATGGAGACATATGAACCAGAAAAGCCATAAACAATACAGAAAATACAAAGTTATACAGAATATAGTAGGGAATTAGAACTGGATGTTGTATTACATAGTTATCTTCATATTAGTTAACACAAAAACATTAAAGGAAATACCAAATTATAGATAAGATAGT
>PVLD010035132.1:0-12061 GCA_004027595.1 Dinomys branickii | reverse complement strand
AAGCAGTGGCTTCCTCTTTCTCCGTCTCTTCTCCCTCCGACTGTGCTGCGGTGGCCCTCCGATCCTTTCCTCCAGGAGAGGTTTTGCTTGGTCTTTCCTAGGGCTTCAGTTCCCATTTCAGATCCTTCTTGGGTTCAGGGTACGCACCTCTCTCCTTTCTGTCTTCATATTGCTATATTCCATTGTCTGGGTGGTAATCCTCTGGGAGGTTCTCTCTCTGCTGCCTACCCGGTCGCCATCTTCCCGGAAGTCCCCGAGTTTAAATTTAAAATTAAAACCAGAATGTACAATAAGAACCATCCCAAGAATCACTATGAAGTAGAAGACTGAACCCCCAAAACCACAGATCCATAGATGCTGTAGTCCTTTATATAATATGTTGCTGTATTTGTACATAATCTGTGCACATCTTCTTCTCTGCTTTAATTTACCACTAGATTATTTGTACTAATGAAATGTTAATAATGCACAAATAGTTGCTATACTGTACTGTTTAGGCAATACTGACAAGAAAAAGGCCCTGTAGATCCATGCAGATGAAGAGTGCTCTCTGTCTGATGGGAAATATTTCTTCAGTTAACATTTCTTATTTATATTTCGTGCACTGAGTGTATTTTTCCATTTTTTTATTTTAAAGAAAATAGAAAACAATAAAAATGATGCAGAATTTCAAAACAAGATAATAAGAAATTAACAATGGTTACTATATTGCATGTTGTTATCTTCAAAGTAGTTGTTCAGATTATCAGATACAGGCATGTAAGATTGGTCATACAGTGTAAGCACTAACAGTTGCTTTGAATGAGCTAACAGAAATTACTAGTCCAATTATCTTAGCTATCTAGTGGACACACACACACACACATATATATATATATATATATACATATGTGTGCTTCCAAATTGTGCTATAAAAAGGGATATATGTATATCCCTTCCTTCTTTCCTCCTCTTCCCCATCCCAGTAGCTCTTTCATTTTGAGCAGTCTCTTTCCCTCTCACAATATGTGCTGTACCTTTTGGATCTTATTTACTCTTTCAGGTTCTTACACTAGGGAGACAATGTGATGTTTACACACGTGAATCTGATGTATTTCACTTACGAGTATGGTCTCTAGTTGCATCCATTTACCTATAAAAGCCTCAAGTTTATCTTTCTTTGTAGTTGTG
Organism: Dinomys branickii; assembly: GCA_004027595.1. Classification (NCBI taxonomy): domain Eukaryota; kingdom Metazoa; phylum Chordata; class Mammalia; order Rodentia; family Dinomyidae; genus Dinomys; species Dinomys branickii. Next base: position 10,891 of record PVLD010035132.1, on the reverse strand, counting down.
TAACACACCATTGTATAAAAGGACCACATGTTTTTATCCATCCCTCCTTTGATGGGCATTTGTGTTGTTTCTAAGATTTAGCTATGACAAATTGTGCTATAAACATTGGTGGAAATATATTGCTGTGGTATGAGGTTTTCAATTCTTCTGGGAAACTATCCAGAAGGGGAATAGCTAGGGCAAATGGCGCTTCTAATCCTAGCTTTCTGAAGAAACTCCACACTGACTTCCACAGTGCTTTCACCTGTTTAAACTCCCACCAAAAGTGGAGAGGAGTTCCTTTCTCCCCACAGCCCTACCAGCATGTGTTATTGGTAGATTTTTTTTTCTCTATTGGTAGATTTTTTTGATGATAGCCATGCTTTCTGAGGTGAGATGGAATCTTAGTGTGGTTTTAATTTGCATTTCTCAAATGACCAGTGATGTTCAACATTTTTTCATTTATTTATTTGCCATTTGTATTTCTTCATCTTTGAAATGTGTATTCATCTCAGATGCCCATTTCTGTATTAGATCTTTGGATTTTGGGGACGTGATTTTTAAAATTTCTTTATATATTCTGGATAGAGGTCCTAGGTTTGAGGGCCAACTGGCTAAAATTTTTTCCCAGTTCGTGTGTTTTCTCTTCATCCTGTTGGTGATTTCTTTAGATGCACAAAAACATTTTAATAAGGTGATGTCCCAGTTGTTGACACTTTCAAGTATTTCCCATGCAGTTTTGTTTTTGTTTATGAACTCTCTGCCTATCTCTGTGTCTTCAAGATCTCTTCCAGTAGATTTAGTGTTTCTGTTTTAATATTTAGATCTTTCTTCCACTAAAGTTTAGTGCATGGTGATAGACATGGATCCAGTTTTAGTTTTCAGCATGTGCAAACCCAGTTTCTATGGTGCCATTTATTAAAGAGGCTATCTTTCTTCTAGTGAACATGTTTGGACCCTTTGTCAAAGATAATGTGGATGAGTGTGTTTGTAGTTGTGTCTGCATCTTTTAATTTGTGCCACTGATTTTCATATCTGTTCTTTTGCCAGTACCATGCTGGTTTCATCACAGTAGCTTTGCAGTATAATTTGAAGTCAGGGATTTTGATACCTCCTGCCTTGCCTTTGTTGCCTGGGATTACCTTTGTCATTACAGGTCTCTTCTGATTTCTGGTAAATGTTAAGAATGCTTTCTACACATCTGTGAGGTATGCTAATGGTATTTTGACTGAGATTGCATTGACTCTATGTAAGAGTTTTAGGAGTAGCTTCATTTTCAGTGTTGGTTCTTCCTATGCATGAGCAAGGAATATCTTGCCATTTTCTGAAGTTCTGTAATTTTACTGTATAGATTTTTTATTTCTTTTGTTAGATTGATTCCTAAGTATTTTGGTTGTTTGGATTCTATTGTGAAGGGTGTGGTTTCCCTTATTTTTCTCTCAATGAGCTTTTTTGTGTACAGAAATGCTATTAATTTTTTATTGTTCACTTTGTATCTAGCTATGTTACTGTATTTGTTATTAAATCTAGAGTTCTTTGGTGGAGTTTTTGGGGCTTTTTGTGTAGAGTATCATATCATCTGCCGGTAATGATAATTTCACTTCCTCCTTTCCTATACTTATTCCTTTTATTTCTCTCCCTTGTCTAATTGCTATCGCTAATGTTTACAGAAGTATATTAAATAGGAGTGGTGATAGTGGAAACTATACTGAAACTATACTATATTTGTCTTCTTTCTGATTTTAGAGTGAAAGCTTTCAGTTTTTGTCCATTTAGTATGAGACTGGCTGTTGGTTTGTCATAGATAGCTTTTATTAGGTTGAGGTAAAGACCATACCTATTTTCTATAGGGTTTTTATCATGTATGAGTGTTGGACTATATCTACAGCTTTCTGCATCTATTGAGATTCAGAAATGTGATTTTTGTCTTTGGCTCTGTTGATGTGATGTGTTATATTTATTGATTTGCATATATTGAACCATCCTTGCATTCCTGAGATGAATCTCATTTGGTCATGGTATATTATCTTCTTGACGATTTGCTGCATTCTGTTTGCTAATATTTTATTAAGAATTTTTGTGTCTATGGTTATTAGGGAGATTAGCCTATAGTTCCCCTTTATATCGAAAGTATGAATATTTTTTATTTATTTCAGAGTTTAGATCCTAATCAGTTAAAAAAAATCAAAATCTGATTTCTCTCCTCAACAAAGCTAAGACCTCCATGTTCAAGTTCATGGAGGCTGAAAGAACACATTACACCAGGTTTAGCAAGAAGTCAGTCCCTGATGCCCACTGTATCCCAGCCTTCAGGGAAAGACACAAAGTTCTTCACCAAGGGCTGAGCAGAAGGACACACACTCATGTAAATGAGCAGCTAAACCTTGACAAATCTGTGTTTTTGTTTTTTCTTCAAGTTTTTTGGGTTATTTTGTTTCCATTTTCTTTTGCTACCCCGTATATGCAGCAACTTGTGAACTCCCAATAGGTTCCCAACTAAAAACACATTAAATATCTTTAAAAGACTACTTAATACTTCAGGACTCTAAAAACAGACCAAACATGTTTTGCTGTGAACGTTTTGTAAAGACGAAGTGAGGCTGGAGTTTGGGTTTTTCTTTTCTTTCTTTTTTTTTTTTAAGAATCAATACAGTGATGGAAGGGTAAAGCATGCAAGAATTCAGACATTGTGTAGAGGGTTACTTTCCGATAAAGGTCTATAAAAAGAAGCGAACTGAGATCCATAAGGGGAGTCAGCAGGAGCTGTGGTTGTTTCCCCATCCCCGTTGAATAGGTTCTTGCTGAGGGGACAGTGCTTGGTCCCTGCTTGCTCCCCTCCCTTTGGCCTGAGAGGGCAGGGCAGTACAGGGGCGCTAAAGAGCACGACAGGACTCCTAGTTCCCAGAATCATTGTCATCCTAGCACTCTGCATCTTTCTCCTCTTCATCTTCTTTATCAATGTCATCATCATTCACGTCATCATAAAGCAAATCTCAGCTGTTGTCATTGGAAAGCACTTCAATGTTGATGCAATATTGTGCTAGGGTTGTCGGGACCTTCACGCCATCGTTTTCTGCTTTGGCCGTAGTGGCTGAAACCTGTTTCCTAATGATTTCAGCATATTCTTTGCCTTTTCCTTTGTCAGCCCTCCATTTCCTGAAGATAACCAAAGCATCCACATTGGCCAGGGCAAGGTGTTGGGCTCCTTAAGCAAGTGAGATTGCACTTAACAGGATACTGCTCATGTTCTGAGGAGGGTTCCACCTTTCAGAAGGCAGCTCTCCCCTCTGTGGGTCATCTGCAGGTGGGCGGAGAACTGGAATGCACACATGGCCATTTGCATAAACCTTGGGGTGCCACATTTTGGTCAAGAATCTGAAGGCAGGAGGTGAATATGGGCAGTTGGTAGGAAATTTAATGTGTGCCTTGAAGTGGCCGCCTTGGTAGAGGGTGTTGGGTCCGAGGACCGCCTCCTCCCAGCTGTCCTGGTCGGACCCCTCCACCGGTGTGATCCGGAAGCCTTCCACTGCCTCCTCCTGCAGGAACTTCAGCCCCAGCATCTGGACCTTCCACTGCTGGGCCCTCTTTGGCGGCAGTGGCCAGGTCGAGTCCCAGACCTTGGGAACAGGCAGGGCCACCCCAGGGCCCTGCCACTGCGTCCTTGTGGGAGTGCAGGGAGTCTGCTCCCGGAGTTTGTGTGGCAGGGAGCACAGCAGGCAGAGGAGGGCTGGTGGGGTCAGGACAGGGCCAGGCCACTTGCGGTGAACTAGTTTGCCCTCTTCTTCTGCTCCGGGTTGGGGAATGGGACACGGGGGTCTCCCGGTGGCGGTGCGCGGGGAGGGGCAGAGAGCAGAGCCCCAGCGCCTTCAGGCTCTGGGGCCTCCAGCCGGTTTGAAGTTCTCTTGTTTGTTGAGTCTTTCTCTGGACTAGGTATCAGGGTAATACTTGCCTCCAGGAATGAGTTAGAGAGAATTCTTACCCTTTCAATTTCATTAAAGAGTTTGAGGAGCTTTGACATTAAATCTTCTCTAAGTGTAGCGCAGGGAAATTGGCCAGGCACCTGAGCTCCTCTGGGCTGAGGCTCCCGCTATGGCAGAGAGGTGATGAGCGGGATTTCTTCCCTCCTGCTTGGCTCTCCTAGGCTCGCTGGATGGTGGAGGTGCAGTGGGTCATGTGTTTCAGTTTAGAATGCTAAAATTGGTCTCACTATGTCATGGATAAAATGGATGTGATATAAAACCTAGTGCTACGTTTGTAATCGTATAAATTATTTTTGCTACATAAACACTATTATAGAATTTAAAAGGAGGCTAATGAAATTTACCTAAGAAACTACATTTAGCATTTTAATGCTTTAAAATACATTTGAATAGTATGTATAGTTTTATAATTCAAAGTTTCTCTATAGTTGGCATAACTACATTTCTATGTATTTGCATACTAAATCCATTACATTTTTTTTTTTATCTTTTGAGACGGGGTCTCACTATGTAGTTCAGGCTGGCCCTGAGTTCAGTATGTAATCTCTGCAGGCCTCGAACTTGCAGCGGTCCTCCAACCTCAGCCTCTGGAGTGCCGCCACACCTGGTTCTAAATCCATTAATTTAAATTAACATAATGTAGTGAATAAAAAGAAAACTTGCCTAAATATATTTGGTCCGCGGTATTTAGGAGGGAGATGTTTGTTTGGGGCTCATGTTTTTACCGGTTTGTCCTTACTATTCTGTACGCACATCAAGGGCTTTAGGGACCCTCTCATAGGCTGGGCACTAAGGAGGTCTGAATCATTCACAAAACATCATTTTTTTCTGCCTTTAAACAGATTGCAGGTCATATACACTATAGGATGAGCTTTTGCTCAAAACCTTTGCTTTTCTTCTTCTGAGCTGAAAAAGCCGGGAAAATTTCACCTTCTGCATAGCAAATATAAGCTTGAACATGAGCCACTTCTCTGACACAGCCTACACGAGGCCTCAGTATGTCCTTGAGGAGTGCTCCATCAGCAAGGGAAGGGTCTCAGTCTCCCACTCCAAGACCAAAGTAACTTGTTAGATCTTACTCAGTCTTTATTCTACTAATCCGGCACAAATGATTTCCAAATTTAGTGACTTAAATACTTAGTATCTCATCAATACTTCGTATCTTCCAACTTCCATGCATTGGAAATCAAGTAATTACATGGTGCTGGGTGGCTCAGGCTTAAGATACTTGATTTAGTTGAAAGCAGCCTGTCACCAGGGCCTGAATAATCTGAAGGCCTGGCTGGAGTGGAGGATCCACTTCCGATCTCAGCACACTGGTTTTTGCAGCTTTAGCTTGCTGGTTACTGTGTGTCATTCTCCAGGGCAGGCGATCCAAAAGAAGTCAACCAAAATAAACCATAATCTTTATAATCTAATCTCCACAGTAGTATCCAATCAATTACCTGTTCTATTGTTAGCAACCAGTTATATACAAGGGTTAAAAATTACTTGTGTGTATTGGCTGTCTTGTTTCCTACCTCACATCAGGTTGCAACAGAGAAGTCAAAACTGCCATAGTCCAAATTGAAGGTTTGCACTTCCAATATCTTTCAATGGAGATGAAAAGCATAGTTTTAGTAATTTAGAGACAGCCTGCTTGGGGTAGACCATGAAAGGGGACTTAACATTTATTAGTGAAACATAAGAAAAATCTGGGGACTATGAAACTCCAAATATTTACTGCCTTTCCTATATGTCTGACACTAAGATTTCTGACTGCACTCCTGAGTGACATGTCTTTGACATACAGGTGCTTCTCTAGTTCTCCCGTGGGAGTCCTCTCTGCCTCCTCACAGTGGTAGCCTGTCCTACTGACTCTGAACGGTCTCTGGCTTGAAGAAACTTTGCTCCTCAACTGGTCAAATCACAGACCAGGTGGAGCTATTGTCATCTTCTAAGTCAGGTGTTTTGCTTAGCTAAATTTGGCGTCTTCAAACTTGCTAAAACAGTCACTCAGCACAGCCCACACTCAGGAGAGGGTCACAGCAGGGCACGCACTGGTGAGGGTGGAGTTCACTGTGGCTCTTGCCGTGGCTGCCTCACATGGTCCCCTTCTAAGTCTCCAAAGATTCCCATCTCTCTCAGACACCACACATGACTCTGAGTCCTGTGTTTGTACCCAAGGAGGTGCTGAGGAGCACAGGGGGAGTCTGCACAAGGAGGTTTTTGTCTCAGTTCCTCATCTGCATGTGTCACTGTGGAAATGGTTGCTGTTCCACAGGATACAGTAGTAGGTGGCCTCGTCTTCAGGCTGGGCCCCTGTGATGGTGAGGGCAGCCTTGTCTCCAAGCAAGGAGCCAGAGACACTGGGGTTCCTGTTGTTGGTGCTATATATTAGCCCCTGGGGTGATTGGTAGGGTTTCTGTTGGACCCAGTTAGCAGCGTTACCGGTTCTGACGGCCCCAGTACTGGAGGCACAGGTGAGCGTGACCGTCCCTCCAGGAGATGTGGACAGTGAAGGTTCCTGTGTCACCACAGCCTGTGATTCAGCCCCTGGAAAGAAGTGAGGAAAGTGATGGTCAGGCAAGGAGACAGGCAGCACCGCTGCCTTCCACAGCCCCAGCCAGAAAATCCCTGCGGACCTGCGATGTGAGCCAGAAGCGTGAGCAGGAGAGGAGCCCAGGCCATGGTGCAGACAGCCCGGGACTGTGCTCTTCAGGGCTGCTCAGCACACAAGCTGCCTCCAGCTCTTATTATACTCCACATACCCCGCTGGGGGTGGTGGGCGGGGTTTTCATGCAAATGAGACTGACCTGCCCAGGAGTTCAAACACATGGTCAGATCACAGGTACTGAGGTAACCCGCACTGTGTGTCTATAACAGAACCCAGTGTCTACAAGACAATTTCATTTTTACTTGAAGTTCAAAGGCCCTGCTCACACTGTCCTCTAGTGTCCTCCGTGAAAATAGCACTGATGGAATACAGGTCTCATTCATGCCTGCTTCTTTTTAATGGATCCGAAGTAGTGATTTTCTCAGTAGGTCAAAATTAGTGACTCATGGAAAACTGGGTGGAGAAATCTGAGTGTGTGAGAGCTTCTTCCAGCTTTGAGCAGCCTCTCTTCTTCTTCTCCAGTTCTCCCTCTTATGCTTCTCTCAACAGTCCTCAGGTTGTCCTTCCACACCCAGCACCACACTAGTTAAGTTCAGCTTGGTGTTACAAGTTGACCACCAGTTGTGAATCCACCATACATGGTTCTCTGCATTCCTCCAGGTCATAAACATCAGATATTGTGAGTAGAGAAGCTGAGATCTTGGATTTCTTTTGAGTATGAATTTCAGTTTGGAGGAAATTCACCTGCTGTATTTCCCAGAAAATAAGACCTAAAGGGAAAACAAACTGCAACAGCATTTATCAGCATGTTTATAATGGAAGATGTACCCTAAAAATAAGCCCTAGTTAAGCTTGTCAGACAGACAGATGCATTTGGTAGGTCTGTTGCAACACAGGACAGACATACTGAATTATACAATAATGATACTAACATATAATTAAATGTAAATGAATAACACTATTGAAAGGCATACTTAAATGAGAATGTGCATTATAATTAAGGATCTGTAAACAGCCACCTGGACACCTTTATGTGAACGGTAAGTGCCCATGTAAACAGTTGAACTCAAGACATTGCCAAAGGACAAATGGGAGAACAGACACAAGGCACGAATGTGCTCACTTGGTAACAAATGGGCATGTTTCTGTCTAGTGTGAGTGTTCATAAGCAAATATGCTGCGTGTTGTAGCAGATATGCTTAGTGCACTTGTGCGAAAGAAATGCTTTCTGAATTTTGGTGTCTGCGATTTCTCATCGCTTTTGTGTGGACCCTCATTTCTTAAATGTTTATTAGTACATCCTTGCCGAACTAGTGCTCGCGTTCATTGGACTGAATTTGTACACACGCATCATATACCTTAGTTCTTCTTTTCTCCCCACTCACATCCCCTTCCTTCACCTTTCTTCCCTCGATTTACAGAAACTTTGTTTCCAGTTTTTTCTTCTATTCTTTGTTTTTATACTCCTTTCACTTTGTTCCCTGCCCCTTCTCCCCCGACCTGTTCCCCTTCCCATTTGAACATGTGCTTCCTTCATCTCAGTGAAGGAAAGTCAGTACTGTCCCGTATTTTTCTCCTCATTGACTCTTAGGATTTCTCACAGAAGAAGAACAATGTGATATTTAAAAGTGTATTTCTGATGTATTTAACATAAATTTATGGTCTCAAGGTGCATCCACACCTACAAAGGATTCAAGTTTATTCTTTACAACAGAGTAGTGCTCCAATGTATATGATATCACATTTTCTCTATCCACTCTTCTTTTAATGGGCATATGTGGTGTTTCCAAGATTTATCTATTAGTTGTGCTGCTATAAACATGGCTATAACATTAAGATGTGATCTCTTTTGGAAAGATGTCTTAGAGGAGAATAGTTGGGTCAAATGGAATTTCTATTTGTAGTTTCTGAATGACCACCATACTGATTTCCATGGTGGTTGTACCAATTTATACACCCACCCACAAAGAAGAAAAGTTTCCTTTTTCCCACAGGCTTGCCAGCATTTGTTATTAGCTGATTTCTTGATGATAGTCATTCTCTCTGGAGTGAGATGGACTCTCAGTGTTGTTTTGAATTTCTCAAATGAACAGAGCTGTTGACCATTTTTTCATATATTCCTTTGCTGTTTATAGTTCTTCAGCTGAGAAGTGTATTATTTCAGATGCCCATTTTTGGATTAAGTCTTTGAATTTGGGGATCTGATTTTTAAAATCATTCTTTATATATTCTAGATATTAGCCCTTGGAGGAGTAGCTGCCATTTTCCCCCCATTTTGTAGAATTTCACTTTACTCTGTTGGGGGTGTGTTTTACTATGCAAAATTTTTTTAATTTGATAAGATTCCAGTTGTTGTTTGTAGTATTTCCTATGTGATTGAGGTTTTCTTCATAGTCTTTGCCTCCACCTATGTCTTCTAGTGTTTTACCTACCCTATCTTCCAGCAAATTAAATGTTTTTGTTTTTATATTTAAATCTTTTACCCATTTCAATTTTAGTTTAGTGTGTCATGAGATATATGGGTCTAAGTTCAATCTTCAGCATGTGGATAGCCCATTTTTCCCAGAACCATTTATGAAAGAGGTTATCTTTCTTTCAGTGTAGGTGGCTGTCTTCTTTGTCAAAGATAAGGTATCTGAGTGTATTTGAAGTTGTTTCTTCATCTTCTAACCTGCTCCACTGATCCTTAGGTCTATTTTTTTGCCAGTCCCATGTTGTTTTTACAATGGTAGCTTTGTGATATATCTTTAAATCATGGATTTGGAGATTGACTTTGTTATGGAGAATTTCTTCTGCTCTTCTAGGTCTCTTCTGGTTCCATATTTCTCCATCTGTAATTTAAGACAATTTTGCAGCGTACATCAATCTGGGTTGGAGATTGTTTTAGGTATCGAAATACTTCATGGCATGTTCTTTCATGTTATTTTTCTTTTACTTTTTTCTTTTGTCTTTTTGAGACAGGGACTCATTATGCAGTTCAGTCTCCACTTAATCTCACTTTGTAGCTCAGACAGGCCTCAAACTCACAACAATCCTCCTACCTGAGCCTCCTGAGTGTGGGGATTATAGGCATGTGCCAACACACCTGGCCAGACATATTGTTCTTTACTTAAGAGTTTGTGTTGAGAAGTCTGCCATGATTCTGAGGGGTTTTCCTTTATAGGATTTGTTTCTTTTCTCTAAGAGTTATTAGTATTGTGTTCTTGTCTTAAATCTCTAGAAATTTTATTTTGTACTGGCCATCAAATCTTTTAATCTTTTAATGGGCATATGGGGTACTGGTAATCAACTCAGCACCTCGCACTTGTCAGGCAGGCCCTGTGCCACTGAGCTATATCTCTAGCTCTGGGTTCCAAACTACTATATACCTTAGTGTAGTTTTATTCTGGTCATGGCTAATTGGAGTTTTATTCTGATCATGGCTAATCTGCTCATGCTAATGCCTCACTATCTGTATATCATTCTTTTTCCATGCTTTCAAAATTTTCTGCCATTATGTCTGTGAACTGGTTTTTGTAATGTCTGTCCTATGGGCAATCTGCTGATTTTTTCATGGATTCTAATCAATCAGATGTTATTCTTCTTTGTATCATCTACCAGCTGTTGGATTATTTTTTGTGGTCTCTTGCTATTTTTAAGAAGTTTTTCATTTGATGCTTGATGATCACTAACTGCAAACCTGCCTTGTAGATCTGATGTTCTTTCTTCACATCGGTTGGTTCGGCTGGGTGTACTTACAAGAGAATGTTTAATTTCCTGGATATCTGCCATTAGAATCTGTTTTATGGAGTCCAGTTCTTTCCTATGTTGAAAATTTATGGTTTCTATCACTTTGTTAAGTTCTAGTTTTTAAATCTGTATGTACTGTAGACAGTACGTACATGTCATGTATTGTGATAATCTAATCATGTCATTCATTGTGATAATATTTTTAATTATCTGTATAATTATTTCTGGGTTTTTTCTAGTGAGTCATTCAAATGCTTTTTTACTTTCATTGCTACTGCTTTAGAAAGCTTAACTGGGTAGCTTTTGATTTCTTCCAGCCACTGCCCACTGGAGCTGCTTTGGGAGAGATGGAGGTTTGGGATCTCATCTTGTTTCTGTGTTTTTTCATTTTATATTCTTTTGTTTATTTGTTTTCTGTGTTTACACTTGTAAATTGCTTGTGGTAAGTAGTTTTATTACTACTACCGAGACCTTGTTAGGAAATGCCTACTCTTCAGAGATGACTTCTAGGCACAGCTGACTTTTTATTGAGTCTGTTCTAAGATACTGCTTCTTCTTTGCAGTGCTTCTGACATTTCACATCTCTGCCTTTTCCTTTTTCTCACTC
>PVLD010035131.1:0-12062 GCA_004027595.1 Dinomys branickii | reverse complement strand
TATAGCTGTTCTTGGGATTGTGGTCTATTTTTTCTCTGTCTAGTATATCTTTTAGTGCTTTTTCCAATGCTGGTTTGGCACTCATGAAGTTCTTCAGTTGTTCTTTGTCGTGGAAATATTTTATTTCTCCATTGAATTTGAGGGATAATTTTGCAGGATACATCAGTCTGGGTTGGAAGTTGTTTTGTCTCAGAATCTGTAGTATCTCGCTCCAAGCTCTTCTTGATTTCATGGTTTTTGTTGAGAAATCTGCTGTGATTCTGATGCGCTTTCCTTTATAGGTGATCTGTTTCATTTCTCTGGCAGCTTTTAATATTGTGTTCTTTTGCTGGATATCTGAGATCTTGCCTATTATATGCCTGTGTGTGTTTTTCTTTGGGTTGTGGATCATTGGGGTTCTATATGCCTCGCTTAACTGAACTTCAGTATCTTCTACCTTGTTTGGGAAATTTTCTGTTATTATTTCATCAAATATTCCTTTTATATCGTTTGTGAGATCTCCTGCTGTTTCACACACTCCTATAATTCGAGTATTGTTACGTTTTGCCTCATCTTGCAGCTGTTGAATTGACTTTTCTTGTGTCTTTGATGATATCATGAGATTCTTCCTTTCACGCTCATAAGCTGCCATGCTGTCTTCAAGTTCTGAAATTCTATCTTTGGTTTCATTTAAACGTTTTTTCATGCTTTTAGCGTTAGTTTTCAAATCCTGGAATTCTCCTTGGACGTGTTTCATTATTGGTAATTCATTCCTAAATTGCTCTGGTAACTTTTCCATTTGTTTCCTATTTTCTTCTAGACTTTTGTCTATTTCTTGTCTGTGTGAATGGAACATTTCTTCCATCATTGTTTTCAGCTCTTTTTTTGTCTGAGAAATCATTGCGGGTATTTGGGTTATTTCTGCTTTAGGCTCTTTCGTGGCCTGTTGGAGTTGTTTCATTTCGGATGCAATCGTTACATAACTTGAAGTTATGAGGCTTCCTGGTTCCCCTGTGCCTTCACATTCAAAACTTGTTCTGGGTGGGGTTGAATTTTGAGACTGCATTTTGTTCCTCTGTTTTCCCATTTTTGGGTATCAGATTCAAAATGTGGAGCTATAAATTCCACAGGCAGTTCAGCAGGCAAAGGTCTGCTGTAAAGGCTGCTCCAATGATTCCTTCTCTTTGGGAGAATGTCCCTTAAGCTGTCTGCTGAGATTACCGCTTCTACTCCCTACCCCAAGACCTGGCCGGGGCGAATAAACAGCTCGCCATCCCAGGATTCTTGCAGACAGGCCACTCAGGTGTTCCTCCCTGGGTGGAGCTCCTTCCCCCCTCACAAATCCCGTTGGGGCGCTTAGCTAGGTCTTCCCACCTGGGAGATCCCGCAGTCCTTAAAGCTGCTTTGATGTCACTTGCTGGGCTGAGCTTCTCCCCTATTCAGGAAAAACCGGTTAGAGTGCCCACTTAACTCACTCTTTGATCGTGCAGAGAGGAATGCCATTCAGAAGTATCTCCCTGGATGGAGCTTTTTCCCGACTCAGAAATCCTGCCGATCGCTGTTGCTCCAGTTCGTGCAGTGCCGGCTGCGGGAGTGGGGTTCTGAGCGGGATCCCGTACCACTGCCCAGATTGGCACAGTCTGTCCCAGTAGTGCATTCTCTGAGTTTCCTCTGCTCCGCTGCCTCCTACAAATCCTGGTTACAGCCGCCTCTGAGCCGGTCGGGTTCAGGAGCTGAAGCTGTTCTTCCCTCCGCACTCGCTCTCTCGGCTGTACACGATTTGAACCGAGCTGCGGCCCAAGCGCAGCACCAATCCCTCGGGCGCCCAGCTCTCAGGGTCCGCCCACTTCTTGCCGCGCGGCTTGTCAGCCGGCCTTTTAATGCTCAGGCCGCAGAGAGCAGCCCGATCAGTTGGAATTTTGCATCCGCGGCTCGGGCAGCCACGCGCAAAGGATCGGTCTCTGGGAGAGATTCCCTCTGCTGCTCACCTGGTCGCCATCTTCCCGGAAGTCCAATACGTTGAGTTTTGACATAAGGCACTGTTGATTACCGTTGGGAAAAAAGGATTTACTATGTGGAAAATTTTGTTACAGCTGTGACAAAATTATGATCCAGTGCAAAGGATGGGGAAGAAAGCTATTTAAAAAAAAACCTGATAATTAGCAAACCTGAAACCTAGCTTCCTGCAAATTTCTAAATTACGAATAGCTTGCACTATCTTATCTTTTACTGCTTCACTTTTAGATAACACAGCAGACAGAAAACATGCAGTAGGATGAACTAAACACCTCATGAGAGAATGCTATTTCCAACCATGTCATTTGAGGCCCAGGGAATTCAGATGGGTTGGATCAGATTCAAATGTATAATTCAGAATGAATTCTTATCCTAACAGCATCTAAATGATAAAAATTCAGTTGTTGCTTCAAATAGTCAAGGAAAAGAAAGAAATAATTGGAGAGGAGGAGAAGAAAGAGACAAGTAAGTTTGTTTGTCAACGATCAGGTGGCTGAGTGTGTTTGTGGTTGTGGCTGCATCTTCCAGGCTGTTCCATTGGTCCTCTGGTCTATTTTTTAGCCAGTACCGGGTCAACACACTTCTCAGATAAAGAAATACAAATGGCAAATAAATACGTGAGAAAATATTCAATATCATTTGTCATTCAAGAAACGCAAATTAAAACAACATTGAGATTTCATCTCACCCCGGTAAGAACAAGTAGCATTAAGAAATCAACCAATAACAAATGCTGCTGAGGCTGTGGAGAAATAGGAACTCTTCTCCATTGCTGGTGGGAATGCAGACTGGTGCAACCACTGTGGAAATCAGTTTGGAGATTCCTCAGCAAAATAGTTCGGGAGGTCCCATTTAACCCAGCCATTCCCCTTCTGGGTATTTTGCCAGATCTCAAAACATCATATCACAGTGATATACGTGCACCCATGTTTATATCAGTGCAATTTGTAATTCTTAAATTGTGGAAGCAACTCAAATGTCCATTCACTGAGGAATGTGTAAAAAAATTGTGACACTTCTATATAATGGAATATTACTTAGCTCTAAAGAAAGATAAACTTGAGGCTTTTACAGGTAATTGGTCACAAGCAGAGACCATACTCATAAGTGAAACGAACAAGACCTCCATGTGTAAGCAACATATTGTCTCACTAGTGTAAGATCCTGAAAGAGTAAATAAAGTAGGACAGACATTGTGAAATGAAAGGAATATGCTCAAAGGTAAAGAGCAACTGGGGTGAGTGAAAAGAGAAAGGAAAGAAAGGGAAATTATGTATAAAGGGAAATTATATATGTATGTATACACAGGATAGCTAACATAGTTGAACTATTCACTTCTATTGCTTTACTGAGAGGAACAGTTAATGATTAATTATCTGATCAGTCTTGCATGTCTCTATTTGCTCTCCTGAGAAACCACTTTGAAGATACCAGTAAGTAACACAACAACCATTGTTAATTTCCTACTACTCTGTCTGTAACTCTGTATTGCTTGTATTGTTCTTATGCGATTTTGTAAATGGATGTCTGTCTGTTAATATGTTTTCCTTCTTTTATTTTTAAAGTAAATTAAAAAAAAAAGAAACAAATAGGATTTCCAGGGAAAACAATAACTCTTTATGTGCTCTTTTACTTACATATTGCTGGAAAATAAAGCAGAGAATAACATATGTATCAACTACGTGATACATGAGATGACCCCAAGGGAGCTGATAAGTACCCATGACTTATTTTACCTTCCAAAAACTACGTCTTTAAAAATTGTTTTGGTAATGTAATGGAATTCTATTGTATTGAAGTTAAAGAGGTAATTCTCTTATGAGGTGTGTAAGAGAGTGATTTGTTTTGAATTAATAAACTCTCCTGAGCATTTATATGCACATTCTCTCTGCTGCAAATTTTTCTGGCAATTATCATGGATTAATCGATAAGACATTCATTACAGGGGGCTGGGGATATAGCTCAGTGGAATAAGCGCCTGCCTAGCAAGCACAGGATCCTGAGTTCGATCCCCAGTACCGCAAAAAAAAAAAAAAAAAAAAAAAAAAAGACATTCAATACAGTTTTCTCATCCAGTGAGAATATCTAGTTTGTTCGGACTTGCTTTGATGAGCCTACTAGCAGTGAGCTTACATTGTGAGTTGTTTGCATTATAACCTGATTTTACTACATGGTGGAATTGAAATTAAAAAAGGAAAAAGGGATTTCAAGTGGACTTGCATCTTCATCCCGGATTAATGCTTCAACCTGGGAGCTCCTTAAGCGCAGGCATGCCCCATCTCTATGCCAGTCTCACTAAATCAGAAATCCTAAAGGTGCTTTCATCATTGGTGTTCTCTAAGTGCCACAGGGGAATCAGCTGGTGACGTTCCACACTGGACCTTTGGAGATGTCGAAGGGTTGTCTACTAGCATCTCGCTTGGTTTTACCCCGTGGGAAGCCTTTCCTTCAGCCCAGTTTGCAGCTATCTAGTCAAGACGCCATTGTTACTTTTTCCACCTTGGTCTTACTTGAGCAGCCCCGCCTTTGGTTCTGAACCTCCCAGGGAGCAGAGACAAGAGATATCAGAGACTTGCTTGTAGCAGGGCATAGAAGTGGAAGAGCTTTCTCAAATGCATTATTATGAATCTGCTTTTTATAAAAACTATGGAGCTTCCCAAGGCAGGGAGAGAGCAGCATTGAGATGCGTGGTAAGGATTAGATCGTGAGCACACAAAGGATGACTTAACAGCCTCTCTTGACTTTCTCCTGCAACAGTGTGATGAATGATATTTTCACACTTAAAGACATGATCTCAGGGATGAAATTTTCTCTGAAAGCATTTGCCAGACAAGAAGCCACTTGAGTCAGAGCATTTTATAGCCCTCCATGGCTCACAGAACACTCTGGAGATGGAGCCAGCATTTCACTTTATTTTGACTTTGACTATAATAAGTGTTTCTCGATCAACAAGAGAACCATGTATACTTATTTGCTGAGGTGCAGTCATCATTTTAGACTCTTGTAATGCTAATGAATGATTGGTTTAGGTATTTCATGATAAAAAGGTATGAATTAAATATTCAACTTGCCCTTAAGTTGCTTTTGGGCTAACAAGAAAAATAAATCATGTATCAGTACCTATAAGTGAATGGAGAAGGTCAGGCATTTGGGAGGGATAAGTCCAGGCTGTTACAAATTGTTCAGCTGGGAGACAAAATATGTACTGCTGGCTAGGAGCAAGGGATTGTGGGAGGCATTGCTGAGGAAGTGATTTGCAGATTTGACTCTGAAACACCTCTCAATGGGAAACTGTGGAGGGAGTTGTTGGGAGATGGTCTCAAATGGCAGAGCAGAGAAATGGTGAGCATAGTGCGCTCCACTGGGGGAGAGTGGACAGTCAGACTGGCTATTAGTGTGAGGTCCAAATGAAAGAGAACCTGGACTGTCCGCATAAGGCTGTTGGGCCTACCTCTGGTTAACTGGACTGGCAGCCAAAGCATTTAAACCAGGAATAACGTTCTTTAGGAGGGTTTTTTTCTGATGGCAGACAGTGCCAGTGAACAAAAGCAAAAGAGGCTAGAAAGAGGCAGGATTTAGCAGAGGAAAAGCTGCCCATCTTACCAAGCTTTAAAATTGAACTCGCCTGTTAAGTTTTTGTTTTACAATTCCTGAAGCAGCCAGGGAATTAACTCTACTGTGGAAATTTCTGTCCATAACACAGTCTAACAAGGAAACACTATGAACAGTAGGTTACTTAAATATGGAGACTGCAGATGGATGATGTTTCTGTTGCTATAATTTCATTTTTCTATGATACGCTTAGTTCTTTAAAGCATTTTTACACTTAATTTGGGACTGCATCCTGTGTTATTTTAACAGCACAGAGCTCAGGTGACAGCTGTCTATAAGTCTGTGAAACCTAGAGTGGGTGCGACAGTGGTGCAGGAAATCAGGGGCTTCCTTGGAAGCCTCGCTGGTAGCTCCTAGCCTTTCTCTGTGCCCCTGTCTTCCCTTTATTTACTCCGTGCAAACAAATTCGGGTCTGCTGGCTTGCATCAGGGAGCCATTGGTTTACATGTAAATCCTATTTATTCATATATGGAGGAGGTTTTCCCTTGATTATATATCTGTAAGATCTACAGCTAATTGCAGGAAATCAGACTCCTCAGCCATCTTAAAAGGCGAACAGAAAGTTTCAGAAAGAATGAAGGCGTGGTTATCCTTGGGAATGGCGGAATACCTAGCATTTCCTCTACACTGTAAGAAAAATGACACTGTCTTCCGCTCCTGTGTTTCTTCCTCTTCTGGAAGTTCTATAGGTTTAAACATGCTGCAGCCAATATTAAGCTCTGGAGGATTTAAATGCTGATGAGCTGGTATTTGCACTGATCTTTTTCTTCCTCACTGCGCCTAATGGATTACTAAATTTAAGTGCTCAGGGCATAGTTTTGCCCTCCTTTGTGAGTGCATGGCTCTTATTGACGTCAGTGGGAGCCCTGTGTCTCCGCAGGGTAGAATTTGGCACTTCCCTGTAGAATATTTTTAAACTATAAAATTGAATTACAAAGGTATTGCATCTGCTTTTTATATAGTCATTGTTTGGTTTATTAAAGAATGTTTCATAAATCTAGCCAATCTGCAGGACCTACATATTTAGCTAAGTGAACTATTTTTAGAAATTACATAAAAAGGAGAGTGCACTTTTAATTTAAAATCAGGGTCGTTTAGTACAGGGTTTATAAAAATGCATGTGATATACATAAAGTTGAAAGTAAGCTCATTATTAAGCCATGCTTTTATTTTTAGCAAGTGTGTTGGGTGGTAGATTTTGGTTTTGTATTTTCATTGTGAATATAAAAATAAAAGTGGTAAACAAAATATTAAACACAATCTATCACCAACAGAAATGTATCTGTATCTCTTCTGTTCTGTTGGAATTGGTAGAATTCCGTGAAACATGTTTATTATGACAGTGAACATAAAGAAACTGCGATCCTTCTTTTCTCTTGCCTCTGGCTCCCACATCTGCAGCCTTATTTTGTATTTTAGACCACTTATAACTCTTCTCACCTCCCTCTCAGGGCTCTAACACAAGTGCTTGTTGAGGGTGGTCATGGATGGCAAGTGGGCCCCTGTGGGCAATGTTTACCAAATAAAATAGGGTTACGCTGCTTATTCTGTCCATGATTTGATAGATACCACAGCCCTCAAAGTCTTGATCTTTTCTCTGAAACTTGTTTTCAGAGAGGATTAATGCCAACATTTCATTTTTTACATATATTTGTTGTTTGTGTGAGATATTTTGCTAGTGCAAGGTCTTAGATCATGTGACAAGGACATTCAAGTCCACAGGTCTGCATCTGTTTGCATCCTTTGTCACTGGATGTTATTGTCATGGATAAAATACATCTCAGACTCTTTGATGTTATTCTAATGTGGCAAATGATAATCTAACCCATTCAAAGTGGCTTTTCTTGAGCTATTAGTTGGAAATACAAAGAAAAGAGCTTCCATTTATAAGCTTGGGACTTTGCCAGCTTGGCAGTTTTAGTTCCATTAGCAGATTTGCCTTATGAAATAAAACAAAGTTTATAACTTCAAGTTTAAAGAGCATATACACTTTCAGCAAAATCTAATGAATATCACCTAGGGAGAGTCACTCAGGAATTTCAAAAACCAGGGGCCGATTCTGAATCCCTGTAGTAATGCTTTATCTTAGGGGAGATGGAAGAATTCCCCACGATTTTGTACTCTATTGCTCCAAGCCTGCTTCTTTGGAAAGCAGCCAGAAAGAGGACACTGGAAGAGAGATCCAGACCTGTGATACCAGCATGTTTGAATGTTGCTACGGTAGACATGAAAATAAACAATGAGAAGCTTTTATTCCAAGTGGAAACATTTCTTCTCTCTGAGAAATTATAGAACCCAACAGGACACAGTAGGAGGTATTATAATTCAGCAAGACCAGGAGCCCTTGGCATCCTCGGGCTTATATATCATTTTGCTCTCTTCTTCCTTTTATAGGTGAATAAATGGTGAATGGGACAAATTAAGTGGTAACTGCACGGCTAGGTCGTGGCAGGTTTAGGACTCAAGCCAGGTTTCCTGGTTCATTATTCTGGGATGATTTCTCCTGTAATGGGACTGAAAGATCTTCGGAAGCTCATTTCTGTCCCTTTGTTCCACCTTTCGTCATGTCCTGCACTCTCAATTCTAGCACGGGTCTGTGGCGGTAAGGGGATGGGTGGCGGCATTGTTAATGTTTGAAGAATCCTCCCAGGTGATGGGCAGGAAGAAACCGAGCTATGGTTTTCTTTCCTCCCTCTCATCCCAATGCTCTACCCACTTCTGCTGGCAAACAGAAACCACATACGGCATTTGGACCTGTCTTTCCTGAGCACTAGCTGTACTCTGGATTTTTAAACACAGCAATAAACATGTGCCCTGGCTTCTGTGACTTCAAAGCAATTTTAGGTGACTGAAAAATAAAACGTTTTAGCAAAACACTTCGATTATCCAAAGTGTGACCAAGAGAGGCAATTTCTAGGCTTCTGACAGCCTGGTGGAAAGGAGACTCGGGCAGGCACAGTGGTCTTTGGTGTAACACAAACCATGACAAAGATGAACATTCTACTTACTTGTGAGTCAAGTGCTGTCCCTGGGTTTCTGAGCTTCTGTTAGATAGAAAGGAGCATCTCTGCTCAACAGCATTTTCGAGTTTTAGCATCAGTATCATAAGCACATAAAAGCCACAGGAGACCCATATCCTCTTAGCCATTAAAACTAAACAGTTGAACTCCAACTAAAGCAAAATAAGCAAAAAGTGAATTTTAGAGCCACCGAGAGAAGGCCAACGTATAGATACATCATGCATTTTTCCTTCCTTATGCAGATGTGACTTATACAGAGCAAAGTGCACACAATGTAAATGTGCAATACGACGCTTTTTTACATGAGGGTGCCTCCATGACACTGCCTTCTATGTCAAAATACAGCATGTTTCCAGCAGCCAGAGTGCTCGCTCATGGAAATACTTCTGCTAATGTTCTCGTAAGCCTTTTTAACACCACTGTATGTTTATTTGGCCATTGGCATTGATTATTCTGGCAGCTGTATTTTCCCTTTTCTCCTTTACCCTTCAAACTTAAAAAGGTACATTGTTTGGCAGTAATTACTAGGATGGGAGATGTCATCTAATTCGCAGGTGAAATATTTACCTCTGAAGTTTTATAACATATAAAGTTTGCTGGTAGTAAGAATTGTGTCTAAGTACTTTAAATACTGTCTTAGTTACTGGCTAGGTCTTTTGCTTCAGCTGCTCTCAAAGTGCTTTACAAGTGTTATTTGAAATACATAGCAGGATTAGGGACAATAGGAATGTCCTCATTTCAAATTTTGTGAACCTCCAAGGAGCTAATAAACTCTGTACCTGTGCTTTTGGCTCCTGAGAAGGTTTGGGTAGAGGGAATTTTGTAGTGCATAATTAAGGCCCTTATTTGAGATCCTAAACAAGGTCATACTAAACCATATGAAAATTTCACTTATTTGAGGAATGAAAGAAGAAACCAGAAGATCCTTCTTCCATACTTCTCAGACTTTTTCCAGACATTCTTCCATTGATATTTAAAATCTTGACCATTTCACTATGCAGTGAGAGAAACTAAACCCATGATTTGGGGTTCAATGCCTTTAAAACCCATCCAAGGGCCTCATTATGGCGGCTCCAAATAATGTTTCAGCCCTTCTAGGAATTTAGCAACTTCTGTTTCAGTGGTTTCCCAACAATAAATACTTTTTGCTGTTGTTGAACATTTCATCTCTTTGAAATATTGCAGAATAGCACCTCAAGGTGTCAACCTGTGTCTGTATTCAAAACATTGTTTGCTTTCAGTTTTGGAGACAATCTTTCCTTCTAGTTTCTTTGCTTGAACTTTTCCCCCAGAGAAGAGAACAGTTGTCTAATTTCATATTATGCTCATTAGCATTTGGGAGCTTAAGTAAACATAGGAATTGCACAAGCAAGAACATGTTTTTGCTGCAGACTATATAGATTATAAAATTGAGCTGATTTTTTGTAAATAAACAAGATGGTTAACAGAATTTAGAATTCTGATTTCTGAGCAGTATTGATAAAAGTTGTAAGTTGGTAATTCTAGTAGTATACTGAATGTCCCACCTGCATTTTGAAAATTCTGCTTTTTTAAAGACAGAAACTCTAGAGCATTAAATCTATGTAAAAATGGAAGGCAAAAGTCTTTTTTTTTCCTTTGCCCACTTAAATAATTTTGGATTGCTGAGGATGGTATTTTTTTCAAAAGTACATATTTGTGATATGTGTGTGTTTTTCTAATCTCAGCCTAAGTCAAGCCTTTTTGTTGATAAAGAATGTAATGATTCGAATATCACTGTTACCTATTTTCTTTCCCTGCAAATGTTCTGCTCTTTCAAATCTATAGTCTGGGAACAGGGGAAAGAGTTCCTCAGCTTATAGAAGGAGTTACTTTCCTAAACTAGTTTTCCAGAAACTAAGTACCATTCTCTAGTGAATTAAATGATGTTTTAATATTTTATATTTTCAAGGCATATCGGAAAATTTGAGTATTTGTTATGTGTCCCTAATATGTATGTGTTATGTGTCCCTAATATTATGCTTTCTATATGTAGGATAAATTATTTCTACTTATATTCAACAGTAGAGTATTTGATACATGGAGAGAGAAAGTTCCTTTGAAAGAGACATAATACTACCATGCTTTATAATCCATGAAGTGGAGATGGAGTTGAGTGTTTATTAGTTAATATATTATTACATTAGATAAAATGGGAAATAAGACTGGAGAAATAATTGCTGGTAGGAACAATAGCAAATGCCATATGGTACATGAAACTTGAAGAGATCTTGAAGGGAAGCTACCATTGGATGGGAGGAGTTCATATTTCAGATGCAAGTATGTGTGAGGGGTGGTGAACCCTGGGAGAGGGGGCAGGAAACTAGTTATTGTTGGTTCATGACAGGGGAATACACTCAGGGAAGTGCAGATGTGTTGGAGTCAGTGAGAAATAATGTTAGCCAAAAGATTAAGTTGAAAGAGAGACCAGCTATGAGGGGCCTTAATAATTGGGAGGTAGAACTAGGCCTTCATGTATTTGGTAAGTGTGCAATGTACTTCCTAAGTAGGGAAATTGGAGATTGATAATTCTGTTAAGATTTATCACAAATCTTGTGCATTACACTAAATTGCACAAATTTCCAAGGGGCTAAACAAAAAGACAGATTGAAACATTAGCCTGTGACTATGCTAATAACTGGATAGTAGCGTTCTGCAGACCTTACCCTACGTCAAAGTTTGTATTCAACAAAATGAAAAGTACTGTAATTAAATAATGAGCAAGGAGAAGAATGAGGAGGAAAAGTTCAACACACCTTCTAAAGGATAAATAGAGTTTGGTATTAAATTGAATAGAAAAAGGGAGTACTCTAATGAGCTGGAATCTATGAGAGAATCTCCAGTTCCTCAAAACTACTTTTATCTGGAGAATAGTGCCGGGAGTCAAACCCAGGGTTCTGTGTGTGCTCTGTATGCTTTCTATTCTGGCATTAAAGTCCATGTCCCTTAAGAGTTATTCTTGGAGCCTCTGAATCTATTCTGTTTTCATCCCTTCTGATGATGTCTTCTAGTTTTGTGAGACAGCCTGGAGACCTGTCGCTATATTCAGTGCCAGCCCTGGACCAATTTGACCAAACTGTTCCCTCTTATGCCATTTTTTAGGTTTGCCTCCACAGTCTCCATATGTCAAACACTTAAAAATGTTCATTTCACTCAAGGAATAAGGGAGAGAAAAACAATAAATTTATGTACCACATCTACTTTCAATTACCAAATCATTTTTTTTTTATTTTAGAAACATAAAAGTACAAAAACATATTGACAAACAGACACCCATTATCATAGAAAATAGTACAATCACAACTAATCTATAGACAAGGAGATATGGTCTCAACAGTAGTTGTTGTTTTATCCATTGATATCTTCGAATTGTAGATGTATGGACCCATATACAGACATGCAAATTTAGTCAGACAG
>PVLD010035130.1:0-12062 GCA_004027595.1 Dinomys branickii | reverse complement strand
GTCTGGGGCTTTCCCACGTCTCGCCCCGGCAGCCTGGTCCGCCCTACCACATCTCCCCCGGCATCTCAGAGAAACACGCCCAGTTTAAACTTCCCAGCCGAGGTCCCGGCATTCACGCTCGCCAAGTCTGTCTCGAGCTGGTGGTGTTTATTAAGGAGGTTCGCTCCCTTGCTGCTCACCTGGTCGCCATCTTCCCCGGATCTCCAATTTGATAACTTCTGATTGACCAACTTCTTTGCATCTGTACCCATTACAACAAGGTGAGGTGCTCAGGAGGGGTTCCAAATCAGCCTTAAAACCAGCCCTTCTCTGTCATCGCTGAGGCTCAAGTGTTACGTTGAGACCACACACAAAATGTTACACGGGTGTGACCAGGTAAGAACCCCAAACTAGGTTACTTTTGAGGATGAAATTGGGTACTACAAGTAACCAAAATTCCACATTTCTTTAAAATATATATACTTATGTTTTATTGTTTTGGCTGTTTGATGAAATATTTCTATTAACTCTTCAAGATTAAATTCTTGCTCAAAATATAAAGATATATAAAATGTCTATCTGAATTTTCCAAACACTAAAAGATATTTATCATTGGTTCATAATTATAATCTAAATCAATGTTAGTTTCTATCATGGTATCACTGACATGTCTCTGAAGAATATGTTTTAAAATTCTATTATCTTAAATTTTTAATGAAATTGCATGAAACCTTCTCCAAAATTATATTTTGTGAGGAATAAGATTAAAATTGCTGATTCTCAGCTGGGCATGGTGGCACATGCCTGTAATCCCAAGCACTAGGAAGGCTGGGGTAGAAGGATTACTGTAAGTTCAAGGCCATTCTAAGCTACATAGTGAGACCCTGTCTCAAGAAACCAAAAAAAAAAAAATTTTAATAGAAATACAATAAAATTGCTGATAATTGATTTTTCTCTGTAAAACATATTTTGGTTAAAAAATTACTGTCTGCAGACGTCAAAGATCTTGATAAGATCAGAAAATAATTGTGCTAAGTAGATAATATTCTCAATTGTAAAGTAATTGAAATATGCAAATAGGTCAACCCAAATATACTAATAATTAAAATACAAAAAGATATAAAAACAAAAAAACCCAATAAATAGCAGATAAAGAACTTTTAAGAAAAATATACCAGGGAGCAGGTGAAAGTTAAAATGAAATAGCTAAAAAGGAATTTTTTTTGTTTGTTTTAACAATAGAACAATCATGTTAAAAACAAAAGCATGATACAAAGATGAAAGGTCAGAAAGGGTCTAGAGAGTCCTTTCTCCATCTGCCATCTAGGTCAGAGACAATCTAATCGTTTTTGATCCTTAAAGTGAAAAGGTTCTTAGAAGGCTTTTTTGTCCCTGTGCAAATCTGCCAACTCATTCCCACCAACTTGGAAGGACTATGAAAGAGAGAGAGCACCCATTACCAAGACAAAAGAGTACCGCTTACATTTTGCCCAAAAAAACATGGGTTTCGGAAGCATTTATGACTTAGGGTATCCGTGTGTGTTTTGTTTTGTTTTGTTTCCTATCAGATTACAGTACGTCTGCTGCGAGGAGCTTCGTGTCTTCACAAGTAGGGATAAAACCACAAGCGTCTTCTACATGGGTTCTGCTCTTCGTCTCATTTTCCTCTATACTGAATCCTCACTGTAGCCCGTTAACAGGATCCTCATCACTGTGATTGTCAGAGGTTGAGAAATTTCAGACTCAAATCTGAAAATAGGTTTTTGCAAAGTGAATGATTTGCAGTATTTTTCCAATGATCACTGTCAGAAGTACAAATGAACCTAAAAGTTTACCTCATGGATAGCTTCCTTCCCTCTTAGGGGTATGTTTTGCAAGTTTTTTTAAACATATGACTTCTGTTAGAAGGTCCGTTCAAAGGAAAGCTTTGAGAGAACAGGAGTAAAAGGCACGCGTAGGAGTGAAAAGGGGAAGATGGCGAATACATTGCTTTGGGTGGTTGTAAGTACCTGTAATAAAAAGGTCCTAACATGCAATGACTAAAGAATAAATAAATACATAAATAGAAGCTGTAGTTCTTTCTTAGGTAATGATCCAGGGACGAGCATCTCAGGCTGGAAGAGAAGCTCTTTCCTACAGTTACTCTGTGATTCCCGGAGTTGTTCCCCTCTGTTGTGGCTAAAGTTGGCTCATCCATACTGCTCCATGCTCCATCTTGTAAGAGGGATGCAAGTATCAAGTGGCAGGTGAGCATTTTCTTTTTTAAGTCACGTTACGTGAAAGTTACATAAATGGAGAGGGAGTCACTGCTATAGGTGGTATATGAAATATACATGATATATACATGTATAATACAAATGACGCTAATTATCCAATAAAGATGCATACATTATGTGTACATATGATTTCAAACTGCAGTGACACAATTAAAATGAGACTGTGTTATGAAGCAATTGAATGGTTTATAGAAAATACACTTAGAATCTGTGGTTTGGGTCTTAGTGTCTTAGTCACATTCCCAGTGCTGGTACACATTACCCAGTGCAGAGGTGTATCCTGATTCACAGTTGCAGTCTTTGATGGTTGGCTGGCTTCAAGGCAGAAATGGGATGGTGGAAGAGACTGGAAGGAAAGCTGCCCACGTTATGACGCCAGGAAGCAGAGAGGGAAGGCAAGGGCAGAGGAGGGAGACGTTGCCTTTCCTGCAGCGCCTCTAGGCAACGCCACCTTCAGGAACGCCCCACTTCCTGCCAGCCATGAATACATCGGGACATTAATCCACGGATGAGCATCGCACCCTAGGGGCCAAACACCTTCCAAAAGCAATATTTTTCCAATGATCACTGTCAGAAGTACAAATGAACCTAAAAGTTTACCTCATGGATAGCTTCCTTCCCTCTCAGGCACCTCTGAGTGCCTGAGAGTTTGGGAGAACATTGTAAATCTGAACTGCCTTTTCTCAGTTTGCCTCCTGCCATTTTGGTTGTTTCATACATTTTTACATCTGCAACATATTTAAAAAAATAAAAATAAAAAAAAAAAAACATTTTTACATCTGCAGCCCACACTGGGCAGGGATAAGTCCAAGGTAGTTTCTTCAAGTAACAATCTTATTATGTATTCTAGAAGTACTTTTCACAGACTAGGAAGTCAATACATTTGGGAACATTAAAAAAGAGAAGATTTAGATCTTTAGAAGAGAAAGGTTTAGATCTTTATGAAAAACTCATAACTGAAGTTATTAAAAACAGACAGGTACAATATAACTTTAAAACATCCTATTCTGTAGAGGGTATCTATATTGAATGTGCACACTTCACTGCAGCATTCTTCTGATGCCCTTGTAGCCCACATGCACATACATACTCTTGACATAATCCATATGTTATTTTATAAATTACATATGTAGCTTTACTAATACAAGGCCAAAATAAACTAACTCAATACAGTGAGAGGAAATTAGCTCAGTCAATCCTACGTTTCTCTACCTCTATTACAGAAGCATGTGCCATGTCTCAAAGACATTCAGATTTCCTTCAAGAAAGATCACCTTCTATTCCAGACAAAATAAGTTTAATCCTCTTGTTTTAGAATACAGTATCTTGTGGAGTGAAAATTAGCTACTGTTGAAAAAACTATCTTTGCCCTACAAAGTTGAATCAAATTCAAATATTAATCGTGAGTTATGAAATGGCACTTCACATCAATCCCCAGTTGGCTTGGCCCCCTGGTGCCCCCAGTGCCCAAGCAGGAGCTTTATGGCCTTTCCAGTGGGGCCTTCATTCATCACCACCATGTCCAAGAGGATTTTTAGTTTATTAACTTCTGCAAGACTTCAAGCTCAGGATCTAGAATAGGATGCTAGCACCAAGAAATAAGCTGAAGTGAAATTGCTTCCTCTGCTTAATCTACATTACAATTCATTTGAATGCTTACAAACAGGATATAGCCATGAACTAAGCAGCTTTTCCTCCGCCATGCCCCTCCACCATGGTGCCTTTGCCTTGGAGCCAGCCCACCATAGAAGTAAAGCTGAGCAAATGAGTCTTCTCTTTTAAGTCATAGTGTTGAGTATTGTGTCTTAGCACTGAGAAAGTAAAACACAGGAGTTGACATTTAGTCAATCAGTAAATTTTCATCATGGCCAAATGTGCCAGGTATTATGGTAGATATGAAGTAACATAAAAAAGAGCACCAATACCTAAGAATTTATAAAGTAATTAAAACAAAAGACAAAGGAAAATATTTAACAGCATAGGGTATGTAAGTGTCATCTATGAAAGTACAGATAATCAGTATTTTAGGGACTCAGAGGCAGAGGAAATCATGATGCACAGGGTATATAAGAAACTCTTCATAATGGAAATGCCATGGAGTTGGCAGATTTCATTCTTCAAGGCAGAAAGGTGAGTGGAAAGAAACAGTATAAATAAATTGGGAGGTTATTGTGACCAGCATCTTCCACCATCTTTCTTAAAACTCATCCATAATAATATTAAACATTTATTTAATGCTTACTCTGTCTCAGGCATAAGGATTATTATGTATGAACTAAAACACATTTCTAGTCAGATGCCCAGATCAATTCTGTAGATGAGGATGTTGATTATTAGATCACTTTATTCATTTATGGTGATAAAGCTAATAAATGTCAGAGATAGGGTGTAAACCCATACCTGACCCTGTAGTTTACATGCTTAACCAGTGGAATATAATGACATTTATTATTGCAGTGTTTGGGGATTTACCCGTTACTTTTCAGGCCGTCTCATACACAACCTAAACTTCTATAACAATATTCTTAAACTTTGGTGCCCCTCATTTTAATATCTGCCTTTCCAATTTATTCTTTATAATGCCCACCACAAGTTCTGACCATTTCATTCCCTATTCAAAACTTTTAGAGACTCCAAGCCCCTTACAAATGCATACTTGAACATTCTCCATTTCCTCACATAACCCCAGTGTACTTTGTCTTCTCCACTGCCCAGCCTACTTTATATTTGCTACAGTTTGAATGTGCCCTACTGAAGTTCAAATGTTCAAATGCCTCAGCATGGCAATATGTGAAGGTAATACCTCATGAAAAGCATCAGAGTCACGGGTGGAGACTTCATGAATAGACCAGTGTTTTTCACACATGACTGAGTTTTCTGAGAACTGGATTAGCTACCCTGACAATGGGCTGTTATAAAGAAAGGCAGTCCCTTGTGTTTTCATATGGTGTACATACCTCTCTGTCCTTCCATGCTCCACCATGATTTGAAGCATGAGGACCTCAGAGGTCCTCATCAGCCAAAATCAGTCCTTTCATCGTAAGTTACCCAGCTTCAGGTATTTTGTTACAGCAACAAAAACGTGACTCAGATAATATCAGTGTATATGCTGCTGTCCCATTAGAGTTCCAAT
Organism: Dinomys branickii; assembly: GCA_004027595.1. Classification (NCBI taxonomy): domain Eukaryota; kingdom Metazoa; phylum Chordata; class Mammalia; order Rodentia; family Dinomyidae; genus Dinomys; species Dinomys branickii. Next base: position 6,674 of record PVLD010035130.1, on the reverse strand, counting down.
GATTTAAAGACAAAAGCGATGCCTTTTCTGCTCCCTTTCTTCAGTAGTTCCTAGAAAAATTTCAAACATATAGTGGACATATAACACTATTTTTAAAATTTTACAGAACCAGACTTTTGCAACCATACTAGCTTGGATGGGCTAGAACAGGTGAGACTTAAAGGGAGAAAGTAGCAGCAATGGCTCTGTACATGGGCCAGATTGTAAAGGCACCTTCAACATCAGTTTTTGGTTTGTTTGGTGTTTTTCTTTTTGTTTGTCTGTTTGACACAGAGTCCTGCTATGAGGTTCAAGCTGGCCTTGAGCTCACTTTGTAGCCCAGGCTGGTCTGGAACTGCAACAATCTTCCTGCCTCAGCCTCCCAAGTGCTGGAATTACAGCCGTGAGCCACCACGCCCGGCTTTTGAACATCAGTTTGAGAAGTATGGACTTTAATCTGAAGTAGCTCTTCCCTACCTGAACAAAAGCTTTATAGGCTGAAACATACATTGAATATGTGATACGGCAAATATAAAACCAAATTTCATTGTCATGCTCCCCTGTAGTCATTTTCTCATCTCACATACAAATATGGGCATGAATTCTGTCCACCATCTTTGAAAAAAACCATCTCCCTGCACCCTTCAGAAGAAGAAATGTTTCAATATCATTCCATGTCATCACTGCAACTTTTCGAAATAGCTCTACTCTTTCAGTGCCTGGGAGTACTCATTCCAGTGGGCATCCGTGTCTCATTGGTACAGCGCACGGCCACTAGTCATATGTCTAGACATGTTAAAGCATGACATCACCTGTAAGTGAGTGGGGAAACCAAGCTGAACCAGGGCAGACCATGGCTCATTAGCAGCGTTGGCTGATTCTCCAGCACTGACTTCAGACATTAGTCCTTGTCATTTGCAGGCTTCACTGCTAACAAAATTGTCTCTAGGATGTTTCAGAGTCACATCCAGAGGGTTACAACAGTCATCACTTGCAGAAGCAGAACGTCCCTTACTCTAATCTACCTCTCAGAACACAGGCCCTCCAGGCTATAGCCCTGGTAAGCTCACAATCATAATATTGAAAGATTTTCTTCCTTTAGGATTCTTTATCCGTAAAATGGGAAATCATGTGTACTCAACATTTCTAACAGTTTTTAAGTTTTGGATTGTTTGCTTGTATATTTATGGTAGACAAGGGGAAATGTTGGTTAATACATAACAGATATCAATAAACTTAAAGTGCAAGTCATGATTTAACAAATAAGTGATTTTGTAGCAAGGCTCTAAAAATCCATCAGTTAATAAAAACATGTCAAGCCATAGTTACAAAATTGAGGTCTTAATACTTTCACCAGCTTTTTAGTTTCTCTGATGGACAGATTACTGTAGGATCTGTGAAAAGGTAGCCCGAGATCATCTGGAAACTTCCAACGTCTTTTGTCCTCTTGTCATCAAATTCCTCCATCTTGCAGACGTGTAACGAAGCAGCACTGAAGGAAGCAAAGCATTCAGCGTTGGTCAGAAGCAGCATGAAGACAGATGCCGGCGCTCAGAGAGCCCCAAGTGCTCCACGTCGCCCCGTTCTTATTGGCAAAACACAACAGATAAACAAGACCACTGTGACAGTTTCTATCTGCTCTGAAGTTTCATGATCATTTGAAAGCAAATTTCCTAAAAATAGCCCTGTAGAAAAGAAGGATGTTGAAGACACGGTGACAATCTGATGGAAAATCCATGGACTTTCTAGCGTATCCCATTGTCAGTTTTTAAAAAGATGAGTAATATGCAAGCCTTGGTCTTAAGAGGTTTAAAGCATAAGAAGAGGGAAACAACAAAGGCATTTAATATAAAGCAGCATGTGTTTAAGTACTATTTGAGGGGGAGGTAAGTAATATAAGTGGAGAATGTTCTTTAAAAATGCTGACATTCGATCTACACCTTAAAGAATCAATAGTCTTAATCATTGACGGAAATTAGATGGGAGAGTGAGTCTCAGGAGCAATGAATGCTAAGGAAAATATTCCGTAGTCTATGGCTGAGGCTAAATATTAAACCGTACTGCATTCTGTGGCAGCAGTAGTAGTACAGCTTGCCGTGCTGAGTGCACATACAGGGCTGCGGGCGATGAGAACTGAAATAGGCTAGGGGTGAGCACAGACAGCCTTGGGGGCAAGATGCAGAGCTCAGAAGTGATGGGTTTTAGCAAGCAAATGAGATGGGAAGTTCAAAATAGTACTTGAAAATTAATATCAGTGGAAAGTTGAGAAAATGGAAACAAAGCTTTTGTAAATAAGGAGGGGAAGAGAGGTTGAAGGGATGGGAGGCGCATGGGGGAGAACCCAAGCTGCACCGCACACAGGCCCGGACTCCCTCTGATGAATGTGCTCATTACACAGATCTAAAATGTACCAAAACCTTAATCAGAGTATAAAAAATCCAAACAAAGAAAAAAGGTTGAGTGGAGAAATCAGTGAACTCTCGGCCAGACAAGGAAGATATGGACCTGGCTACAGGGAAGAAAATGAAGAGGAGCATGTTCTAAAGTTTAATACATGTCTGTATCAAAGGCTGTGAGTCTGCTTGTTCAGTACTAGGCCCTGGGTATGGGGTAAAAGTACAAAGATACATCTTTTTCCTCTCTCAAGGAATGGCTTGGTGGTTAAAAGGATGACCTCCTAAGGTGGAAGCCTGTCTTCACAGTTTATAAACTGTGTAATCCTGGACAAGCAGCTTCACGTCTCTGTTTTGTACTTTTCTTATCTTTAAAATGAGGATCCTTGGTAACATTCCTCAAAGTGTTAATAAATGAGTTAAACTAAGGCACTTAAAAGAGTTTCTGCTACATGATAAAGGGTTCGGTATATGTTAGCTATTTTTACAAGGAACACGAATTAATTTAGCCATTCCTACATTAAATGAACTAATTGCAGAAGGAGTTTTTTCTAGCTGAATGCCGAGGGAAAGACATCACCAGTAACAAGAAAAGAAATGTCATATATTTTAAATGTGGCTTTTAAGATTCCATCTATTAATATTGGTTCTGTTGAAGACTGACTACAAGCACCTAGAGGCCCCCTCTGATGGAGTTACCTAAGGACATGCTCTCTCTCAGAGGTGTGGGACTCTGGAATCAGAAGAATAAATTATATACTTTATATTAAATCAACAAGTGTTCATGCTTGTCATTCAATCTGTTCTGCATTACTTTAGTAATGACAGAGATGGAAAATATTATGAGAAGCATAATGCTATATGCTTGGCTGTCTGGTTTTCCTAAGCTGTCCTTTTTGATTGAACAAGAAAGATCTTTTGCAATTGAAGATTATCTTTCCTACTCATACAATGTCTAGCATTTCAACACTTCTCTCTCTTGTTCTCCCCTCCACCTTTTCTGGCTGGGCTGATAAAGGGTTCGGTATATGTTAGCTATTTTTACAAGGAACACGAATTAATTTAGCTCTTTCTCAATCCAGCAATGTTTTGAATTTATCTAGGAAACCTGAAGAAATGGAGTGATACAGATTCTCACTGTTAAACACTGGGGATTTTAGGCTTTGGATTTTTAAAAAATCCTGAGAGGTTTTCATTTTTGTCATGTAAAGGCCCCTTCTTCAGTGCTGAGATGAAACTCAAGGTTGTGCTGTGTCATCCTCAAAGCTACTGTGTGTCCACAGGTATTCCAGCTTTCATCGCCAGAGATCATGCGGGTTTGTGTCTCTGTTTAGAAACCTGGGCATCCCTCAGTCCTCAGTCCTTCCTGACGGCTGTAGATTTCCTGAGCAGGATGGCATTAAGCAAAATTTTCACTTTCTAGGACTTGGAGCATTCCTCCTAATTTCACACCCTATGCTGTGGCTCAGTCAGTGCTTGGAAGGCGAAGCGTGCAGCCAGAAAGCAAATTCCAGCGTCACCTCTGCTTTTCATTGCACCTCAGAGTCCCTTCCGCAAGAGCGGAGAGAGGCAGTGGGATCCCGAATTCTTTACAGTGGAGCACTGCTTGCCTAGAAGCAGATGTTTGTTTGAAATGTTCAAACCTGTTGCAAATTGCATCTAGTTTATTTTTTCTGAGCTCTTTCACTGTTTAACAAATAATTCCAAAAGTAGCTTCAAAATGGAACCCAGCTTATTCACATATGATGTGTGGTAAGCACATATTATATGTCCATCACTAAAATTGTTATAGTGCAGTGTGAGGAAAGGGGTAAGTAATAAACCATATAAAATAGCCAATGAGGAGATTTTTCTATGCATTTAGAATCTAGTCAAAAAAGCAAACAAAAATTAGCAAACTGTATTCTGAGATAATTGTGGATCATAATTTTTCAGCTTTAATTTTATTTTAAAATATACTGAAATACTTATAATCTGATCTTAGAATTTTGCTTCATTAGGAATAGTATATATGTTGATTTTCTTGTGAGAAAATTGGTAATGGCACTGGGGGTGTATTCAGTGGTAGGGTGCTTGCCTAGCATATGGAAGGCCCTGGGCTTGATTTCCAGGACCAAAAAGAAAAAGAAGGGAAAGAGGGATGGAGGGAGGGAGGGAGGGAAGAAGAAAGGGAAGAAAAGGAAAACAAACTAGGAAAAAAGATAATAGAGAAGGATTTGAATATAGCCACCAGATACAAATAAAAGAAGGGGCTCCTTCCTAGTAAATATTAGAAGTTTCCAAGATTAAATAAAATTTATTTTAGCATAAGATGGTTGCAGGTTTGCATTTAAACATGTTCATAAATACTTCCTTTGCAAATTGCCAAACTTGAACTGAATGTACATTTTTCATACTCTTATTTAGCAATGTATATATAAACTTCTATTTCTTCCCTAATCATCGATTTAGGAAATCAGTATCTACTCTCCATAAACACTGGTTGATTAAGTCTGGTTTTCACAGCTAGATTCTTCTTTATATTTATGTTGTCCAAGTATAGGGTGAAACCATAAGGAGACTATGTGATAGTAAGTCCCGGAAGCTCAAGAGTTACAGACTGAAATCTAAACATCTTGGCAGATGGACTTTTCTTAAAATCTAAAAAAGGACCCAGCAGCTGGTACGTAGTAGTTTAAAAGTGGGGAGGTGGTTGTGGAGAAGAACAAAATGGGCCAGTTGTTTATCCAGTTTCTCCTTTGGTTTTTATCATATTCTTAGATTGAGTTTAGTTTATTTCATGTAATATCTGCGTTTGCTGTCACCTAGCTGTATTAGCACCACAGTTAAAAGCATGGACTAGAGCCATAGCTCCCATTTGAAGCCTGGTGCTGCCCTCTGCACAGAAGCAACCTTCTTCATACCTCTGTGTCTTGGTTTCCTTATCTATACAGTGGAAGTAATGGTATCGCCTTCCTAAGGCTATTGTATGAGTGAACAAATGGACATACTCTTGTCGTATTTTCTAAACATCTTTTAAGATTTTGCTAATAGTATACCATTACTTCTTAAAATAATATCAAGATCTGCTACAGCAACTTTCACTAACATCTTAGCAGAGCCAAGAAAGTCAACACTACAAAAGAGAAGAGCTGTCTCCCTTTAATTTTTAAGCACTAATATAACCATTTTTTTATATACAATATCCATGACCTAATTACCACCTTTCTCTTTGCTATGGCTCAAATGAGTTCTACTTTCGTAGTCTCAACTGTACAAGACATCAACAGAGCTGAAGGATAGCTCAGTGTGAAGGGAAGTTTTACTCTAGTTTATACAACAATGTGTAATGAGTATCAATGTTTTACACTCTATACAATTTTGCTTTTCTCTTTAACTTATTAAAAATGCCAACTGATATAACTTCTATATTTATTTAAAAATAAGAAAAACAGTAGACGCTGAGAATTTTAATACTCCTCTTCTAAAATCTAAACATAAATATTTTTAAAATAAAAAACATCAGGTTAATCCTGGCTTTGGAATCAGAGAAACCACATTAAAATGAATACAATGTGATTCATTGAAAATCTGAATATAGCAACATATAATCCTATCAAGGCACAGAGATTTTTAGATCAAGGCAAAAAAGGTAAATCAAACCTGAAATGAATGGATTAGCAGAAATAAGAGAGTTAATGTAATATTCTTTTGTCCTGAGTAATAGAGAAGCAGATTTTATCAAATCTTGCTTTGTAATTCCCATCTGGAAAAAACTTGCTCTGGAAATGAACAGGATTGAAGGAATGCCTGTGACATCTGCAAAGTTAAAAAGCACCAATAATTGGAAGGGGCTTAATCCTGCATTCAGCAGCAGGTACTTTACATGCAATCACAAGACCTGATCAAAGTCAAACACAGATGTACAGATTGTTAGATTGCTACCTCTGGCTTAGTTTACACTGTTTTAGGTTCTGCTTAACTTGGGTTAATCTTGTGTGTAATGAATAAACCCAGGTCCAAAATCAGGTGACAGTGTGATGGCAGGAGGCAGACATTTTTAACTCCATGGACCACCAGATGCCGATAACGTTCTTTTTTTTGTTGTTGTTATTTTTTTTTTTAATTTTATTTTAAAGACAAAAGAATGGAGACATATGAACCAGAAAAGCCATAAACAATACAGAAAATACAAAGTTATACAGAATATAGTAGGGAATTAGAACTGGATGTTGTATTACATAGTTATCTTCACATTAGTTAACACAAAAACATTAAAGGAAATACCAAATTATAGATAAGATAGTGGGGAATTTGCACTGG
>PVLD010035129.1:0-12063 GCA_004027595.1 Dinomys branickii | reverse complement strand
CCTCATAAGCCTGAACCTTGTCTCCCAACTATACTGTCTCCTGGAAATATCGCTGGAATTTCTTACAAATTCCTAGGTTCATGGGGTTTCTTTATTAAGTCTTAATCAGAGGATTTTTGTGGACATGGCTTGAACACAAAGAAAAAAACACATTAACAGCAGACCCAATGTAGCAATCTGTTTCTTTATTAACAATAAAGGCAAAACAATATCTGACCTCTTCTAATTTTGATCATATACATGAGATAAGTTCATACCCCTTTTTATAGATAAGACATATGTATACGAGGGGAAAAGATACAGATAATTTATCTAAGAATATACAGTAAATTGGTAGTGCTGGATGCAATGCTACTGGCTCACTAGCTAGAATTTAACGTCTTTTGGGTCACATTGCAGCTATAAGCCAGGCATGGTGGTGCATGCTTATAATCCTAGCACTTGGGAGGCTGAGGCAGGAGGATTGCTGTGAGCTCAAGACCAGCCTGGATTACAAAGTGAGGTCAAGGCCAGCTGGAACTTCATAGCGATACTCTGTCACAAAGAGACAAAAACAAGTTAAACTATAACATAAATATATTTGTGCACGCACATGTGTATGTAAAGTATGCAAAGGAACACTGTGGCACAAAATTGCTTTTTACATATTGTCCTCACATAGGTATGATAGCTGCACCAAGAAAAATTATAGTAAGCTTTATTAGTTTTCTCCTCCCTCAGGTTTTTAAAAATTCATTTATTTATTTGGCAAACACTTGTACAGGGTTTTCTGTATTTTTACACTGCTCTAAACCTTATACATTCTAAACTCATTAATCTTGATAACTGAAAGTTGAGGTAGATGCTATTATTATCCTGACCATACAGATGTTATACAAGTTTGCTTTAAATTCAGATTTGTTAACAAAGGGAAGAAATGGCTACATGTTTATCTCCCATCATTTTTCTATCAGAATGGATCCACTTTTTCTTGCAAGGAAAGTGATTAAGGCGAATTGCCAGTTTCCATTTTGCAGGGAAATCAATGTTTATAGTACGCCCTTGATCCTGACTTACCCTCAAGCCTACCCGTCCCTGCCTGAGTGAAAATGGCCAATCACTGGCTTTTTGGATGAACACAGTAACTGCTTTGTGATTATAGGCTATGTCTCAGGAACAAAGTGGACCTGAGCACCCTGCCCCTGACATACCAAATCTGAATGTTATTTACAGCTCTATGTTCTCCTTTCTGAGACCGCAGGAGTCTTTTTGGCTAATTTTAGTTGTGTGAAGGAGGAAGACTGATGGATGCAATTGCCAAGGCAGACAGTGTGGACATGAAGTGCCAGGCTCGTGCCGTAACTGGTGATCACACCTCACTAGAACCTTGCAACACTTCTTGTAATCCCAGCTGGGCCTCCCCTGAGCAGAGACAGCAATTATGTGGAGTGGTTTGCAGATGTAAACAAATGTTCATGGGGGACTGACTTGTAATCAGCCCAGTCATTTCACTTATGGCTTGCATCAAATTGGAGTGAAGGGCTCTGCTCAGGGAAATAGAGCACATTCATTTACTGTCTCAGCAAGTGTTTGTAAAACTCATGTACATTTCTTTCCCTTTGGAGATAGGACTCTACAGTATGGCCAAAGCCCAGAAAGCACTTTAGAAACATAGGGTATCTTACAAACAACATTGTATTTCCTTTTGTACTTAGTTCAAGTACACCAGTGTGCACTTGGCCATTTTCCATTACGATTCTTTCTTATGACTCAGTGCTATCTGCCTGGGAAGGGATGATACAGAAAATTATGTTTTTACAGGAACTTTGGTGGCATCATATTACTTCTCTGGCTTTTGGTCTCTGTCTCTGACTCTTACTACCTATGCTTCAGCAAAGGCTTTAAATGATGAAATCTGAGAGAATGTTTCTTTTATAAATCTAAGTAAAACCATGATAAAATTTTATTTAGGATGTGTTAAAGATGAGAACATCAGTTTAAAAGCTATTGCTTAGTTCAAAATTCAAATGGTGAAAAGAGAAGGACAGATGTGGACAATGCGGGTTTTAGGAGCCACATGCGTATCTGACTTGGAACTTGGGAGGATCGTTCACTCCATTGAAGAGCTGGGGGTAGAATGTCAATTGCAGAACACACACGGAAGGTCAGATATTTTGGAGGAGGTAAAGAAGCACCAGGGCACCTCCAGAGATGTGCAAGCTGGTGCAGAGGTAATCATCCCACGTGGAAGAACAAGTGCAAGCCATTAGGTGAGCAATCTGCGATGGGCTATTAAGCTGTGAACCAGAGGAGAGAGCAACCAGATTTCTGGGGGACTCGGGATATAAAGGATTTTAAAAAACAAACAAACGAACGAACACGATTTGAGCTCCATAGAGGAAGCAGGCATTGTGATGGGACTGAAGGGTTTGGACTCTGGACAAGTCCTGCCTCATTCTCATACTAGCTTGTATTTTTGTGAGCAAGATTATTTTATTTATTTAGCAAACACATAACACTCTTCATGTAGCAGGCATGTTCTAAGTGCTTTGTAAATATTAACTCATTTAAGCTTTATAATAATTCTTTAAAGCGGGTATTACTACTATCCTCATCTTTGTCAAAGAAGCAGCTGAGGAACAGAGAGGTAAAGGAATTGCCAAAGGCCACATAGCCAACAAGTGGCAAGGCCAGTAGTCACACAGAAGCAGTTCGCACCCACATCTGTGCACTTAGCTGGTGCACGAAGCTACACATTTCTCCACTTTTCTGATTGTCAGTTTTCCATTTATTAAAAAAAATTCGACCAGGCATGGTGATGTACACCTATAATTCCAGCATTCTGGAAGGCTAAAGCAGAAGGATCATAAGTTCAAGTTCAGCCTGGGCAACTTAGTGAAAGCCTATCTCAAAATTAAAGATGATAAAACTATATAAAGGCCTGGGGATATAAGAGGAAAACCCCGGATTCAAACCCCAATCCCACAACACAAACAGTTACGGTTGATACATTGTGTCAACTTAGGGAGTCTGGAGGATTAGCTGAGTAACTCATCAGTTGTAGATCTTGGGGTGAAAAAGACAGGCCCTTACCCTTCTGGGATGTTGTTTATTGTGTTAATTTGGGAAATTTAAAAGGTTAACTATGTGATTCAGCAGGAAGCCAGGGTGTGTACTTTGTATACATCTTGAGCCTGTGGAAGAGGAGGGCATGGAGACTGTGGGAGAGCTACATGTCCCCTTGGTGGGGGTAGGCTGTTTACAAGGTAAGGGAAGGAAAGAGGCTGCTTGCAGCCATTCCTCCCTTTTGCTGGTTGTTTTGCTGTGTTCTGCTGCCCTGAACAGTTTGCCCTCCACCATGTGCCACTCTGCCTCAGAACCAGCCAAGTATGAACTGAAACCTCCACACACTGTAAGCTCAATAAACCTTTCCTTCCTTCATTTTGGGCGTTGGGTATTTTGTCTCAGCAACGAGAGAAAAGTAACCAAGACAGAAGAAGGATAAAAGGAAGAAAAGGCAGACAAAATGGGATGCTGGAAAAGAAAAAGAAAGATATTGGAATAGGAAAGAAAGACAAAAGGCACAAAGGTATCAAATATTTCCAGAAGGTAAAAACTGATATTGACAATGTAGAGGTTATGGAGAAGAAATGGGAAAAGGAAAGAAAAGTAGACTCAGTTTTATAAACCATATTTTATTTTCACATGAAATTATTTATTTCTCCAATTTAATAATCTTTTATTAGACATATTATATTACTAAAATAATAAAAATAAGTACATTAATATCTCCATATTAACTTTTTTAAAAAAACGTAAATGTAAATCTTGGGCTTTCCTGATCATTAGTTTTACGAATTCACATGGATTCAAGCAAAATGAAAAATATGATTTAGAGTTACGTTAGAATTTTCATTGTAACCTTTTATTAATCTTACTTCTTATACAATTTTCTGTTTTTTTAAATTACAATATTCAAATAATTTAAGGATATTAATATATAATAACTAATTTAAATATTACCTTTCTTTGGATATATGCTTTGTTTTAAGTTTAAAAAAATATTCAAAGATTGTTTTCTTCTTTCGAATTATTACCTTAAGATAATTTTTAAGATCAGAATCATTTAAAGATTATGAACATTTTTGTGATTCTTGGCTCAGTTTGAAATGTCTGTTCTTCCAGAGCCTATGTAGCATTGTGTTTTGTAAATTGTCATTTTTGGCAATTTAATGAGTTTCAAAATGGTGTCTCTCAGTTTGAACCATGTTTGTTTCTTTCAGTATAGAGTTCTGTGACAATGTACCCATTAGGGGTCTAGTAAAGGTCTCAGATTTGTAATATTTCTGTATGAATTTAATGCTATTAATTTCTCTATGTTGAACCTCCCATTTCTATAATTTAATGTTAGTTTCAATACTGGTCCTACATCATTGTATTATGTCATATCCTCAGACCAGGATTTCCCTTTTAATGATTTCTGTTATTTCAAAACTTTAAAAACTTCCACATAGAGTTAAATAGTCTGTTCTTCCTGAGTCGTGCTAGAGTTTTAAAAATATTTCACATTTTAGTTCATGTATGAGGAATTGTTGCATACAATAAAATATAAAACCTTATCTTAACTTCTTTCTGTATTTATGACCCAGTTACCCCGGTGAATTTATTAAATAATAGATGTTTTCTTCATTGTTTGGTTATGTTTTGTTCATTAAACATTTCATTCTTTTTTTTTGAAACATTTGACTCTTACATTTATTAGGGCTTTTTCCTGGTCTCATTGTTCCTTTCACTGATTAGAATTTAGGGAGGAGAGAGAAAGAACTAGAAGATAGATACATAGGAAGTAGGGAGATAATTTTCAAGTAAATAGAAGAACAAGCGATGGAGGGACTGGAGGAAAAACAGATGCAAAACATTAAAGGCTAAAAATTTGTTATCTTGGATTCGAGGGCAGTAAAACGACTCTAATTGGTGCTACTGTGATGGGTATATATCATTATTTACTTGTCTAAACCCATAGAATGTTTACCACCCAAAGTGGATCCAACTGAGAACTCTGGATTGGATGGTTTGGGGGTGTTAATGAAGATTGATCACTTTTAACACTGTCCTACTCCGGTGGGGAACCTGAGGAAGTGGCTGGGCTAGGTGGTACAAAAATGGGGCAGGCTTATTATATCACTTAATGCTAAGGAATAATTGATGACGGGTTATTTGATCAATATTGTATGTCTGTATGTATTATCCTGAACACACACTTCGGAGATATCAATATGCAAAGCAGCAACTACTGGTGTTTTTTTTTTTTTTTGCCTGCTTTGTTTCCTGTCTTTGGATGTTTGGTTTTTGTGTTTTTCTGTTGTTGAGAGGATTAATGGTCTGACCAATTTTGCATGTCTGTATATGGGTTCATATATTTACATTTCAAAGATATCAATGGATAAAGCAATAACCATTGTTGAGACCATGTCACCTTGTCTATAGATCAGTTGTGATTGTGCTGTTTGTTATGCTAATTGGTGTTTGTTTGTTAATATGTTTTTGTACTTTTATTTAAAAAAAAATGGGGCAGGCTTACGTGGAAAATCTATGCGTTCTCCTCTCAGTTTTGCTTTGGATTTAAACTGCTCTGCAAAAACAGTTTTTAAAACTTCTCTGTCTGCCTTCTTCCTTTCCAGTATTTATCACCACTCATTTTAATGTCTTATTGCCCCAGAGGGAATTGCTCAAAAACACTAAAGTTGCAATGATTGACCCGGTTTTCAGGGGAAATGTCTCTTTTTCAATAGGTAGGCAATTCTTGGGGTATTTTTGTTTGTTTATTTTTTTAATATGTGCTCTTTACCATGTTAAATATGTAGTTTACTATTCCTAGCTGTGCGCACATAAGTATTATTAACTAGTTGGTCATGATGGCACACTCATGTTATCCCAGTACTTGGAAGGCTGAGGCAGGAAGATCACCTCAAGTTTGAGGCCAGTCTGGACTACACAGTGACTTCAAGTCCAGCCTGAACTGTGTAGAGAGACCCGGTTTCTAAAAAAAGAAAAAAAAACCTCCAAACAAATACAAAGTAGGACCTGGATTTTATCAGATTCACATTTTGGAATGATCATATATTTTTTCAATAATATTAGCATTGTTATTGAAATTCTTTTTTAAATATGCACATTTTTATTTCCTGATTTTTATGTTAGAACATAAATGATTTGGTTATCTAAATTATTCTTTTTTATTGGAAAGAGAATAAAATATAATAAGAAAACATTATAAATGATACAGAATTTCACTAAATATGATGAAAGAAAGTCAACAATAGCTGTTATTCTGCATATTGTTGTCCTCAAATTAGTTGTTCAGATTACCAGATATAAGGATGCAAAACGGGTAAAAAAATTAATAAGAAAAAAGATTGAGCATTGACTGTTCCTTTCAATAGACCAGTAGAAATCAGCAGTACAATTGGCCCAGCTACCCTGTGTATATACATACATATTTTGCCCTTCCTTCTTTCTTTTCTCCTTTCCCTCCTCCCAGTTTTTCCTTCCTTTTGTGCAATTTCTTTCCCTTTCACACTTCGAATCATCCCAAATGCCCATCAACTGAGGAATGGACAAAAAAGATGTGGTATTCTTATACAATGGAGTATTGCTCAGCTATAAAAATTATAAACTCGAGGCTTTTATAGGTAAATGCATGCAACTAGAGACCATACTCGTAAGTGAAATAACCAGACCTGTATGTGTAAACATCATACTGTCTCCCTAGTGTAAGAACCTGAAAATTTTTATACCCCTGGCATAAACCATACTTAATCAAATTTTTAAGTTATTTTAATGTTTCTATATTTTATTTGTAGCATTTACTTAATATGCCCACATTATGGGAGACATGCTAGTATGCAAGGTGGAGCAAATGTCGGAGCTGGAGTGGAAGTGGACCTCACTGTGGTTTTATTGAGTATGGGCTTCTTAGAAGTATGGGTCCTGGGATGGGGATATAGCTCAGAGGGAAAAGTGCCTGCCTGGCAAGCACAAGGTCCTGAGTTCAATCCCCAGTACCACCCCCCAAAAAAAGTGTGGGTCCTGTCATTAGAGGAAAAGACTGAGTCTCTGCTCTGCTGTATAGTGGCGCTGTGACTTTGTCACTGTGGGCCAGGGTCATATTACCAGTTTTTAGCATGGGGACATCATAAGGCATACTTGGGGATTGTTGTGAGAACTCAGTGAGCCAGCAAGTGCCTGGTGTGGAGCAGTGTCCCATTAAATGGTTGCTATCACAGTGTTCGTACTCCTAAGTGGGAACAGGCCTCATGTTTCTTTTTTGTAGCACTTACCTTTTGTATTATTCTTATCGTTCATATCATTTTTATCTGTAATATTACTAGCGCATTTCTTGTGAGGATAATTTCAAGAAATGTACCATACTCTTCAATAATCAAGGATAATTGTAGTATATTCTTCAAAGACTTGGGGGGAAAATGCCCTGTAAATCCAGCAGGGGTCAATGTGTTTTGGAATATGTGATCCTTCAACATTTGTCCTGTTTTCTTTTTATTAGGATATACCCAGATAATTCTGACAATTTTTGTCCAAATGTTTTAAAAAGCACTGAAAGGTACAATAGCTACTGTGAAAGGGAAAGTAACTGCTTAATAGGAAAGAACAACTGGGATGGGGGAAAGGAGAAAAGGAAGGAAGGAAGGGACATACCTAAGAGCTAAGATAATAGTACTACTAACTTCTATTGGTTTATTGAAAGGAACAGTTCATGTTTACTTGTTTGATCAACCTTATATACCTATATCTGGTAATCTCAGTAACTAATTTGTAGATAACAATAAGTAATATAACAACCATCGTTGATTTCCTTTCATCTTGTTTTGAAATTTTGTATTGTTTTTATAATTTTTGTGTTGCTTTGTTTTTATCTTTGTTTTTGATTTTTTTTCTCTTATAAAACAAACCAAAAAAACAATGAATTTCAGAAAATTTCTTGGCAACCTGATACATGTTGATCAATTTATTATTTGTGTTTGCAATTCTTTCAGCATTTCGTTAGGTATTAGAGGTCTTTTTCTTTTTTTCTGCAGGAAATAGTCTGCTCCATTTTACAGGGGCTTTATCTTGCAAGTCAACATCCTTTGATTATGCAAACTTTTTAAATACCCAGGTCCTGCTTTTATTTTGTTTCTTTAGCTGCAAGCTTTGTGTGAACCTCCAACTCCAAATTCCCAACTCTGAATGAAAAAGGCTTTTCAGGAATGAATGAATAATGAATAATGCCTGTAGCTCTTGAACCACCCTTCATTGGCCTCAGGCTTCTTTCTGAAATGCTCACAGATGTCACTGTGGAGTTGCAGAATGCAGGGCCATCTCTAGAACACAGCAGTAGCCAATAGTACTGGTGCGGTTACAGTACATTGATGTGAATGATTCCATGGATTTCATTCAGAAGGCAGAGTCTTTCCCGTTGGTCCAAGTCTAATAGTACAGGTTGATTAGCTAAGAAAATAATAAACGAGTTATATGGCCTAGGAGAGCAATGAAAAGATAATCCTAATCCAATAGTGTGAGAATGGATACATGACAGAGTTTAACTTTTCACCTACCCGGCGTCTAAAAACGCAGCAACATTTGTTTGGTGGTGGATTACAATAATCCTTTTGTTACTAAGCCATTAAATAACTTTTAGAATTCTTTTCTGTATCATTCAAAGTTAATTATATTTTACTGGAAGAACATGCTACTTGCAAGGCTGCTACATCCTCACCTGAGTATCAGCCTTACATCTTATGCAAAATTGTCAGTTGCAAGCATTAAAATGTAAGAGGTCAGGAAGAATGTTCCCGAAGTGTGTTTAAAAGTGTGCGTATTTGACTTGTCGGGGTGAAGGGACAGGAGTGATATTCTGAATCCAGGTTTTGCAAAACAATGACCTTTAAAGATCCATTAGGTTAGTGGTTCTGAGACAATCCCACAATGCAAAAGAGGAACAGGTATACATATAAAAAGACAGTAACGTACATACCTTATTAGGAAGAGTTCATCTAGCCTATTCATCAGCACATAGCCCTACTTTTCTGAGTCATGTCCCTAGTCATGCCTAAGGAGAAGAGCAGAAGAGAAAATGTTCGGTAGTTCTATCCACTCTACTAAAGTAGAAAGTAATTCCAAGGTGAATCGACACTGGAGAGCAAATCAGCTCTTTTAAAGTGCTGAGGGGAGGGAACAACAACTTCCTACAGCCTTTGCAAATGCTCCCCAGGGCTGGGTGGCAGGCAAATTTGCCTAGTGTCTTTTGTGGAGGTCAGGACACCCTAGATAAAAGGCAGATAGATTAGCAGGCTGAAATTTGTTTATAAGGATGTTCTCCCCACTGTTGGAGACAGAGAATGATAAAGCCTCATTTGCAATTTTCACTACTTCGAAATCTCAAAGCAGGGAAAATGTTGAAGCTGTACTATCCCAAGAATGAGCATTTGCCTTAACATTTATTATAAAACAGATAGTTCAGCAATTCAAGAACAATAAATGTGAGGCAGTTGGTGTGTTACGAGGGAAGCCCCGAGTGTCCCAAGGGAGATGTGGCTTGCAATAGTGGACAGGGGTAGTAGTACTGGTGTTGACCCACGTTATGTTTAGTATAAAGACTCCTTTGTTGAGTCCCGGTGATAACAGTTCCTCATTTGTTAGACCATTGGGTATAGAGTTATATAATTCAGCCTTGCCCTCCTCTCCAGCCTCCTGTGAGTGTCAGCACCTCCTACTTTTAGCTGTGGTGGTTCCTGGACTGCCAGAGTCACTTCCTAGATGTCAGACAAATCTGACAATTTTAAGGTCGAGCAGGCAGCTTGGCCAGTTTGAAGGAAGGTAGGCACAGCGAAGTGGTTAGAAATTAGTGAGATAATCAGAAACTCTTGCTCGTTTTCACTCATGCTAGGATTTTACCCATAATCGCAAAGTGTCACAGACTGTCCCTGCACACTGTCCTGATCTCTTTCACAGCTCTTGCCAAACGCCATTGGGGATTTTCTCAATTATGTGAAGGGCAGTTTTACCCAGTCTTCTCCCTAGCATTATGATCCTACTGCTACTAGCTTGCATTTAACAAACAACGATTGATTTCTTGCCTAAAATATGCTGGACAATTGTATTTGAATCCCTCTAGCAGCATTAACAAGTAGAAGGGAGCCTGAGAATTCACTTCGCTCGCTCCTCACCCTACTGCTGCTTAAATATCCCCCCACCGTTTTTGCACTCTCTGTAGAGCAGGGACAGCGGAGTCTTCAGGTAACGCGGTGGATTACAAGGAAGCAGACATACACTGCCATAGGCTTGTCACTGATGGTCCTGCACATGCGTGTGTTATCAACTACAACTGTCCTCCTAAAATTAAATGAAAGCACGCATTTATCATTGCGGGACTCCAGTTAAAGGGCATCTGGTGCTCCTATTACAGTTGCATTAATTTGAAACTTGAAACTTGCATACTTTTTAGTCCAATATAACACTGCATTTGTTTTGTACATTTTCAAATCAAAAGTATTCCGACGCTTACCTCAGTGTCCCTCCTACCCTGTGACTCTGTTGAAGAAGGGGAACTATTTGCACTGATGAACATTTTACTAGACGAAGTTCTTACAGGAAAATAAAAGGTTGGGACACTTTTTAGAAGGGAGAGGACCCGGAAAGACAGCGGGTGAGTACTTGTCTAACCTACAGTGAGTTGGAATGCTTACTGGCTAAAGTCATTTTTGGAATCACCTATGTCGCCTCACCTGTCTCTGGAGAGTCTCTAAGCCCCAAACCCTGAACCCCTCCGCATTTCCTTGGCACTTCCGTTCCCGAAGCTCTGCAAACTTTGGCGGTGCCCCGGCCACGCGTACGCGCTCGGTTTGTTTTCGTTTCTCTATAACCTGAGCGGCGTCACGATGCTCCCCCTCCTCTTGAGCGTGAAATGACAAATGGCATTCGCGGCGGGGGCTGGGCCGCCGGTTAGGGGAAGAGGCGCCACACCCCCTGAGAATAAAGCCCGCGCTGCGCTCTCGGAACACCAGGCACGAATGAACGAATCACACAAAGAGTGAATTTCGCGACCCAACAGAGCCCTGCAGGAAGAAAGTGCCCGCACTCGGAGCGCGATCCGGAGCGCGACTTTTTGGCGCTCTTTGCGAGCAGCGAGAGGGAGGCGAAGGACGGCGTGCCGGCGGGCGCGGAGCCCGGGCAGCCGGCGCCCGAGTTGCCGCCCGCAGGGCAGCAGGGAGCCGGCGGGAGCGGCGCGCAGGGCCAGGTGAGGGTGGCGGCGCGGGCGGGCCGCGCTACCTGGCCGGTCCCGGCGGGGCGACGCGGGGCCGGCGCCGAGGGGGCCGCCCGCCGCTCCCGCGCCCCGCAAGTTTGGCGCGAGTTGCGGATTTGGCGCCTGAAGCCCCCTCCCGAGCGCCGCTCCCTCGGCGCCGGGTGTCAGGAGCGGGGCAGGGAGAGCCGCGGGCCCGGGCTGCCGCTGCGGCGGAGCGTGCGAGGGCACCGCCGGCGGAGGGCACCGGGCGGAACCGGGCACGCCTCTGGCACGGGCCGGGCGGGGTTTGGGCCGGAGTTGCCATGGCAGCCGCTGCCCGGGGCGGGGGCCCCACGCCCGGCTGCCCGCCGCCCGCCGCGAGGGAGCGGGGCGCTCCGAGGTGTGCTCCGAGTGGACTGAACCAAGAGGTGGCGGGCGCAGGGGAGGGCCGCGCTGGCGCTCCGGCCCCGCACCCCGCCCACCCGCCGGCCTGCGCCCGCGGCCCCCCTGCGGGCCCCAGAGGAAGACCTCCTCTCCTCGGGGTGCCGCGGTGGGCTCGCAGGAGCGCGAGGGGGGCACTGGCGAGAGGGCAGCCGAGGGACTGGCGCCTCTGTCTGGGAGTCCGGGTGTGCGTGTCTCTAGACTTGACATTTTATACCCCACAGCGGCCGACTGAGCCGGGTAGCACGTCCCAGCCCTGAAGTTATGTAGGTGGGGCGGGCTTTAATTTGCTTATATCTAATGATTTCAGGAACCTCGCTTTAAAATGGCGGCATTCCGTATACACCCCTGCTAAAGGCTCT
>PVLD010035128.1:0-12063 GCA_004027595.1 Dinomys branickii | reverse complement strand
GAAATCATTGCGGGTATGTGGGTTATTTCTGCTTTAAGCTCTTTCATGGCCTGTTGGAGTTGTTTAATTTCGGATGCAATCATTTCATAACTTGAAGTTATGAGGCTTCCTGGTTCCCCTGTATCTTCACATTCAAAACTTGTTCTGGGTGGGGTTGAGTTTTGAGACTGCGTTTTGTTCCTCTGTTTTCCCATTTTTGGGTATCAGATTCAAAATGTGGAGCTATAAATTCCCCAGGAAGTTCAGCAGGCAAAGGTCTGCTGCAGAGGCTGCTCCAGTGATTCCTTCTCTTTGGGAGAATGTCCCTTAAGCTGTCTGCTGAGATTTCCGCTTCTATTCCCTACCCCAAGACCTGGCCGGGGCGAATAACAGCTTGCCGCCCCAGGAGTCTTAGAGACAGGGCACTCTGGTGTTCCTCCCTGGGTGGAGCTCCTTCCCCCCTCACAAATCCCGTTGGGGCGCCTAGCTAGTTCTTCCCACCCGGGAGATCCCGCAGTTTTTAAAGCTGTTTTGATGTTACTGGCTGGGCTGAGCTTCTTCCCGATTCAGGAAATACCGGTTAGAGCCCCACTTAACTCACCCTTTGATCGTGCAGACAGGAATGCAGTTCAGATGTATCTCTCTGGATGGAGCTTTTTTCCCGACTCAGCAATCCCGCCGATCGCTGTTGCTCCGGTTCGCGCAGCGCCGGCTGCGGGGTTGGGGTTCTGAGTGGGATCCCGGACCGCTGCCCAGATTGGCGCAGTCTGTCGCAGTAGTGCGTTCTCTGAGTTTCCTCTGCTCCGCTGCCTCCAACAAATCCTGGTTATAGCCGCCTCTGAGCCGGTCGGGTTTAGCCGCTGAAGCCGTCCTTCCCTCTGCACTCGCTCTCTCGGCTGTAAGCGATTTGAACCGAGCTGCGGCCCAAACGCTGCACCGATCCTCTGGATGCCGAGCTCTCAGGGTCCGCCCACTTCTCGCCGTGCGGCTTCTCAGCCGGCCCTTTAATTCTCAGGCCGCGGAGAGCAGCCTGATCAGTTGGAATTTTGCCTCCACGGACTGGGCAGCCGCGCGCAAAGGATCGGTCTCTGGGAGAAATTCCCTCTGCTGCTCACCTGGTCGCCATCTTCCTGGAAGTCCCTCAGATATCCTTTTCAATCTCGTTTTTCAGAGTACCGTAACTTTCAGTGTAAAGTTCTTTTACTTAGATTGATTCCTAGGTATTTCATTTTGGGAGATGCTATTGTGAAAGGTGTTGTTTTCCTGATTTCTCTCTTTGTGAATTTGTTATTTGTGTGCAGAAAGACTATTGACTTTTGAGTGTTGCCCTTTTATCCAGCTATACTACTGAATTTGATTGTTATATCTAGAAGTCGTTTGGTGGAGGCTTGGGATCTTCTATGTAGTGTCATGTCATCCATAAATAATGATAATTTAACTTTTCTTTTCCTATCTTTATCCCTTTTATTTTTTCTGTTGTCTAATTGCTCTGGCTAATATTATCAGAATTAGATTGAATAAGAGTGGTGAGAGTGGACATCCTTGTCTTGCTCCTGATTTTAGAGAGAAAGCTTTCACTTTTTGTCCATTTTAGTATGATGTTGGCTGTTGGTTTGCCATACATGGTTTTTATCAGATTGTGATAAAGATCAGCTATTCCAACTTTCTGTAGGTTTTTTTTTTAAATCACGAATGAGTGTTGATTTTGTCACATGGTTTTTCTGCATCTGTTGAGATAATCATGTGGTTTTTGTTGTTGGTTCTGTTAATATGGTGTATATGTATTTGCATATGTTGAACTATCCATGCATCTCTGAGATGAATCCTGTGTAGTTATGGAGTATAATTTTCTTGATGATTTGATACATTCTGTTTGTCAGTATCTTACTGAGGATTTTTGCATCTATGTTTTTTAGTGAGATTGGCCTGATTTTTCTTTTTCGGTTGGATTCTTCTCTGGTTTTGACATTAGGGTAATGCTTGATTCCAGGAATGAGTTTCAGAGTATTGCTTCCCCTTCTATTTAATTAAAAAATTTGAGAAGTAGCAGTATAACATCTTCTCTAAATTTCTTGTAGAATCCAGTAGTAATTCCATAAAGTCCTAGCTTTTCTTTGTTGGTAGATTTTTAATTACAGTCTAAATTTTGATTGCTATTGGTTTGTTTAGAATTCTTATTTATTTTTTCTTCAGCTTTGGTAATATATATCTAGGTATCTGTCCATTTCTTCTGTGTTCTTCTTATTAAATACAAGTTCTCCATATAAAGAATTAAAAAGCATCAGCCCCCCAAAATTCAAAGACCCAATCCAGAAATGGACATCTGAGATGAATACACACTTTTCAGATAAAGAAATACAAATGGCAAACAAATACATGAGAAAATGTTCAACATCATTAGTCATTAGAGAAATGCAAATTAAAACAACATTGAGATTTTATTTCACTCCAGTAAGAATGAGTATCATTAAGAAATCAACCAATAACAAAAGCTGGTGAGGCTGTGGAGGAATAGGAACTCTTCTCCACTGCTGGTGGGAATGCAGACTGGTGAAACCACTGTGGAAATCAGCTTGGAGATTCCTCAGGAAGCTAGGTCTGGAGGTCCCATTTAATCTAGCTATTCCCCTTCTGGGTATTTTCCCAGAAGAATTGAAAGCATCATGTCACAGCGGATGTATGTGCACCCATGTTTATAGCAGCACAATTTGTAATTGCTAAATTGTGGAAGCTATCCCAATGTCCATTCACTGAGGAATGGACAAAAGAATTGTGGTATTTTTATATAATGGAATATTATTCAGCTATGAAGAAAGGAAAACTCAAGGCTTTTACAGGTAAATGGTCACAACTAGAGACCATACTCATAAGTGAAATAAACAAGACCTCCATGTGTAAGCAATGTATCGTCTCACTAGTGTAAGAAACTGAAAGAATGAATAAAAATCAAGAGGTATGATAGACATTGTGAAACAAAAGGAAACTGCTCAAAAGTAAAGAGCAACTGGGATGGGGGAAAAGAGAAAAGAAAAAGGGGAAACTATGTACATATTTATACAGGATAGCTAACATAGTTGTACTACTGATTTCTATTGCTTTTCTGAAAAGATCAGTTAATGATCAATTATTTTAACAATTTTGCCTGTCTCCATTTGTTTTGCTGAGAAACCATTTTGAAGATATCAATATGTAAAACAACAACCATTGTTAATTTCCTACTACTTTGTCCATAGTTCAGTATTGCTTATATTGTTCTTATGCTATTTTGTAAATGGATATCTGTTTATAAATATGCTTTCCTTTTATTTTTTAAAGTGAATTTAAAAAGTTAAAAAAAGAATGTAAGTTCTCCAAGAAGGTATAAGATGATTTTTGTGTATTTCTGCGGGATCTATTGTGATTTCACCTTTTTCATTTCCAGTTGTGTGGATTTGAGTCTTTCCTTTCTCTTTTAGATACAATTGGCTAAGGATTTGTTGATTTTATTTAATGTTTCAAAGAACCAATTCTTCATTGATTCTTTGTATTATTTTCTTAGTCTCCAATGCATTAAATTCTGATCTGATATTTATAATTTCCTCCCTCATACGAAGTTTGGGATTGGCCTCCAAACTAATTTCCATGGTGGTTTCACCATTCTGTATTCCCACCATCAGTGGAGAAGAATTCCTATTCCTCCACAGCCTCATCAGCTTTTTCCATAAGTTTGAGCTTCAACAGTAAGTTGTTTATTTGAGCTTTCTTTGCTTTCCTGATATGGGTTTTCACTACTATAAATTTCCCTTGTATGACTCCTTACATTGTGTCTATAAGTTCAGGTTTTTTGTTTGGCATTGTCATTTAATTGTAGAAACAATCTAATTTTTTCTTTAATTTCATCTGTGATCCATTGGTTGTTCAGGAGGATGTTATTCAATTTCTATGTGTTTATGAAATTCTTGTGGTTTCTTTTGCCATTGATTTCCAATTTCATTACACCATGCATGAGATAATTTAAATTCCTTCGCATTTACTTAAGCAAATTATGTAGTGTATTTTGGAGAACGTCCCAGTTCAGCTTAGAAGAATATGTATTCTGGTACTGTGGGGTGGAACACTCTGTAGACATGCACTAAGTCCATTTGTTCAGAATTTGATTCAATTCTAATATTTATTTGCTGATGTTGTCTAATTGATCTATTTGTGACAATGGGGTATTGAGGTCCCCTATTACAATTGTATTAATGCATAGTTTTGATTTTTAATGTGGGTTAATATTTGTTTTATATAATTGGGTGCACTGGTATTTGTTGCATATATATTTATGATTATTGTCTCTTTCTCTTCTATTGTTTCCTTTACAAGGTTGTAGTGACTTTATTTTTCTCTTTTAATCAGCCTTGCCTTGAAATCCACATTGTCTGCAAATAGAATAGCTATGCTTTTGTCCAGGTTCTTGTCCCAGGGAGTATTGTTTTCCATTCTTTGGCTTTCATTCTATGAATTTTTTCAGTTAAATGTGTTTCTTGTGTGCAGCATATTTTTGGGTCTGGCTTGATCCATTCTGCCAGTCTGTTTCTTTTGATTGTTGAACTGAGACCATTAACATTGATCATTATAACTGATATTTATTGACCTATTATTGTCATCTTATTTTCCTGTTATTGGTTCCCTTTTTCCTCTGTTTAATTGTTGGCCTTGCCTAGTGGATTCATTCTTTTGGGATTCATGGAATTATAGTCCTTTTTTTTTTTAGAGTGTCCTTCACAACATTTGGAGTGCTAATTTAGTGTTCATGAATTTCTTCAGGTGCTCTTTGTCATGGAAGTATCTTATTTCTTCATCAGTTTTTGAAAGATAGTTTTTCCAGGTACATTAATGTGGATTGAAAGTTATTTTCTTTTAGGATTTGAAATACTTCACTCCAACCCCTACTTGACTTGAGTGTTTGTGTTGAGAAGTCACTTGTAATTCTGATGATTTGTTTTATTTCTTTATAGGTGATTTGTTTTATTTCTCTAACAGCTTTTAACATTGTGTTCTTCTGTTGAATTTTTGGAATCTTGACTATTACATGCCTTGGTGAAGATTTTTTTGATCATGGCTAATTAGAGTTTTATGTGCCTCATTTACTGTATATCTATTTATTTATTTATTTTTGTCTTTTTGAGACAGGGTTTCACTATGCAGTTCAGGCTGGCCTTGGATTCACTGTTCAGTCCAGGCTAGTCTGAAACTCACAGTGATCCGCCTGCCTCAGCCTCCTGAATGGTGGGATTACAGGTGTGTGCCACCATTTCCTGCTTGTATGTCAAATTCTTTTTTGCTACTAGGGAAATTTTCTGCCATAACATCTTTGTTTTTTGATTTTTAAGGAAGGAAAGGTTTGTTTAGCTCACAGTTTGTAGAAGTTTCAGTCGGTAATCAGCTGGCTCCAAGGCAAGGTGACATAGGACAGGGGCAACAGTTCTAGGCAGCATAAGACAGCAAACACAGCAAGAGCAAAAGGGGAGTGCCATAATATCTTTGAACAGGTTTTAAAAAATATTACTTGTGCTGTCTCCTGCTTTTTCATTGACTGTGATCAATCTTATGCTGTTCTTCTTTTCAACATCTAGTAGTCCTGGATTGATTTCTCATGATCCCAAGACAGCCTTTATAGAAAACTTAAGACACTTATGCAAGAGGACTTCCAGAAATGCTTAAGAAAGTGGAAAGAATTATGGAATAATTGTGTTCTAAGTGAGGGTTCTGGTGGCCCTGGATATTTTGAGGGGGGTTAGTGGCAATGTGTTTTTCGCTATAACAAAATTTTAAAAATTTAAACATTCACCATATTGTTGAATCACACCAAAATCATGCCATCTGAAAGCATAATTTGACCTCTTCCTTTTCTATGTGGATGCCCTTTATCTCTTTCTCTTATTGCTCTGGCAAAGTCTTCCAATACTATATTGAATGAGAATGGTGAAAATGGTCATCCATATCTTGTTTCTGTTTTTATTTTTTTGATACAGGGTCTTGGTATATAGTTCAGGTTGGTCTTGAATTCACCATCTAGCCCAGACTGGCCTTGAACTCAAGGTGACCCTTCTTCCTCAGCCTCCCGTGTGCTGAGATTACAGACATGCACCACCATGCCCAGCTTATAGTTCCTGATTTTAAAGGAAATGTTTTCAGGATTTTATCATTCAGTATGATGTAGGCTGTGAGTTTATCATCTGTAGCCTTTATAGTGTTGAAATACATTATTTCTATACTTTTTTGAGGTTTTTTTTTGGCCATGAAATAGCTCTGAATTTTATCAAGTGTCTTGTGCATCAATCATTGAATCTCTAGTCTGTATTTTTACACATGTTGTATCATAATTTTATGTGCTGTAAGATTTGATTTTCTTGTGTTTTCTCGAGTTCATCAGGGATATTGGTCTGTAGATTTTTTGTTTTGTTTTTGTCTGGTTTTTATATCAGCAAAATGCTGGATTTGTGGATAAGTTTAGAAAGACACTCCTTTTCAACATTTTGGAATAATTTGAGTAGAATTGACATTTAAGCTTTCTCAGAAATTTGGTAAAATTCAGCAATGAAGTCATCGGTTCCTGAGGTAGGAGAGTATTACTTACTCAGTTTTGGAACTTGTTATGGTCTGGTCAGGTGTCTGGGTCAATTTTGGTAGGTTCAATGTGTAAACCTAGTTTTTAATATACCAGAAGTTCCCCATTGTTAAATTGAGTAAAGCCTATGGTCTTCTGATGCCCCTCTCCTGCTCCTCCTGGTACTGGGGGAAAATGGAGTGAGCCTGAATCTCAGTGGGAATAGTGGCAGGTGGTGTGGAATGGGGGAGAAGAGTAGCAGGAAGGAGGTTCTGGTTTCCCTGGATGTTTTTTTTTCCGAGGTGCTGGTCCAGTGAGTCAAGCAGCTGAAGGAAGAGAAATAGTTTGGTGAGTAAACCCCGTCCCCCAAGTCTGTACCACATCTACTATTTATGTTTTCCTGGAGAAGCAGCCAATCGATCCTGTATTTTGGTGAAATATACATGACATTGATTATTCTGACCAATGGTCAGAATTTGTAAGTGTACCACTCCTCTGCATTAAAGGCACTCACAGTGTTGTACAACTATCAGCACTGTCCACAGCCAAATCTATGTCATCATCCCTAGCAAAAACTTGGTACCTGTGAAATGACAACATTCTCTTCCCTGCTTCTTCTAGCCCCGTATGTGAAATTTACTTTTTATCTCTACAGATTTCTCTGTCCTGGATACCTCATATAAGTTGACTAACAGAATATTTGTCCTTTGGCTTGTTTCACTTGGAAAGCATAATATTCCCAGAGTCACTCATTCAGTCAAAAAGTACTTTTTGAATATCTACTAAATGTCAGCATTGTTTTATGCACTAATGTATAGTAGTGAACAAGTCAGACAAAACTTTCATGGAACAGGTAAGATTCTAGAGGAGGCATTGGCAAATAACACTAATAAGTAAGGTGTATGGTGCCACATAGGGACAAGAGTCATGTGGGAAGGAAGGAAGGGGTCATGAGGTGTTGCCTGGGAAGGCTGGATTTTTAGAGATATGATGTTCAGAAGCTTTTTTTTTTTATTTTAAAGACAAAAGAATGGAGACATACGAACCAGAACAAGCCATAAACGATATTGAAAATACAAAATTATACAGAACATAGGAGGGAATTAGCACTGGATGCTGCATTACATAATGTCATCTTCACACTAGGTAACACACAAACATTAAAGGAAATACCAAATTATAGAGAAGATAGTAGGGAATCAGCACTGGATGCTGCATAACATAAAGTTATCTTCACTTCTGTTAATAAAAAGACAACTGAGGAAATACAAATTATGGAGAACATAGAAGGGAATTAGCTCTGGATGCTGTCCTACATAATGTTACCTTCACATGTTACTCAGTTACACAGATGATGGCCCATTTGATCATTCAATTTTCTCTTTCCTCATCTCCGTTGCCCTACCACGTAATCACTCATCTTCCCTGTGATAATAACTGTATTCCCGGGTTTATCTATACCCCTGGACTCTAGCCTTGGGAAGAGATATAGCTGCCTCAGACTATACTATAGCATACATGGGTGTATACAAATTGCCATGGTCGGAGGTGGAAAAGTGCCTATGCTCACAGAGGACCGCCTGGCTCCACCCCATCGCTGTGCTATGGGTGGGTGGGGTCCAGTCAGTGGGGTGCCCTCAGTGGGTCCCACAGCAGAGCAGCCATGGTGCCCACAGCAGGGCAGCCACGGGGCCCTCAGCAGAGCAGCCACGGGGCACGCACCCCCGTCGGGGTGCCCTCGATGACCCTTTTGGCTCTGTCCCATTGCCTTGATGCCAGAGGCCCTTTCTTCTCCTCCTGCCTCCTCCTGATCTCCAGTATTACCGTTCCCCACCCCTTGAAGCTGGGCATTGGACGAACTTATGATGCTTGGTATAAGGACTTGAAATCTCCCCGTTCTCACTGTGTTAGTTCAGGGTATGAACTGAGTTTAAAGATTACTTCTAGAATAGAGTTGGAAGATTTTCTCGGGTCTGCTGTATAGAGTATGTTGTTGTTTTTCAGACTCCCGGTCTGCTGCTTTTCACCTGATTTGTTGCTATGGGTTCATGCAAGGTTCATATGTGCAAGCTGTAAGGAGACCCTCTTGGTGCTCACATTAATAGTTTGGGGTGAGTCCTGAAGACCGTGGATTCGTCCCATTGTTGCCAGGAACAGGCGGTGCTTGCTCAAGACACCGAGACTCAAGGTGCTCCCAGAGAGAGTTCAGGGTGGGAGCTGAGTCCCGGCAACCCAGCTCGTGCTTCCTGCCTGATGTTGGAGTGAGAAGGGCGTGGAGCCACGTGATCCACCTCCATCTGCATCTCCCTCCCGTTGCAGTGCTGGAGACCCCCCCCATCCGCTCCTCGGCTGGATTCCTGGGAGCCACCGCGGCTCACCGCTGAGGTTTCCCCCACTGCTCTCTGCAGGTAGCCGCTCACCCGCAGAGAGGCAGGGGGCCACCCCCTTGAGGCAGGTGCAGAGCCAGGCGTGGTGGGCTGTGTACTAGTTGCATTGATTCTCTCCAGGCGCTGATTAGGAAGGCTGCCGCAGGGTGGGGACTCTGCCCCAGTGGCTGTCGCAACCTCTCATTCTCACACTGGGTTCGACAACTGCTCCCGACCGCCATTGCCTCCTTTCCTGGCTGCGCCCTCCTCTCTCCAGCCCTGGACCAGCTCTCAGAACTCCACTCTCCCCTGGCCGAGTCGGGAGGCTTCCGTGAGCGTGGGCCTCCAAAGCTGAAGCTGCGAATGCCAGAACGAGGGCGTGGGCCATGGGTGTGCTTGGAGCGGTGACTTCCTCCTTCTCCTCTCCCCCCGACTGCACCAGGGGGGATCTCCGATCCTGTCCTCCAGCAGAGGTTTTGCTTAGTCTTTCCCAGGGCTTCAATTCCCTTTTCAGATCCTTCCTGAGTTCGGGATACCCACCTCTTTCCCTTCTGTCCTTCACATGTTGCTATATTCCTGTATTCCTTTGTCTGAGTGGCATTCCTCCAGGAGGTTCTCTCTCTGCTGCCTACCCAGTCGCCATCTTGAAGTATTCTCGTAAAATTTATTTAGTTATTTGTTACTTTCTAGTGAATTGACCATTACATTTTGAAAGTTCTGAAATGGCCAACAGACCATAGAAAGATACCACTTTAGGTTCCTGCTTGAAACCAACAGCTACAGAAAACTGCTGGCCTTGATTCAGGGCTATGTTCAGAACCTTTTAAGGAAAGACCTGGAGCTTGTGGAGAGGTAGGTGGAGATATCTGGAAAAAGGATGTTTGGGGACAGGAGAAAGAGTGGGAACAGAGGAAGCATTCCTGTAAACCAGTGGGGCCCAGGGATGTAGCCAGAGTTGAATCAGAGTGATGGCAGGGAGGCAGACATTACAGCCTTGTGGATCTTTTTAAGGAACCCAGCTTTCTCTCTGGGTTACACTGAAGGCCCTGGAAGATGTTGCATGGATCATTCTGACAATGGGTAAACAAGAGATTGTGGGTGCCAAGGAAAGAGGCTGGAGTCTAGTCAGAAGGCTGCCGCAGCAAATCCAGGCAAGATGGATGACAATGGGATGGGCAGTAGGTGGTTGGGTTTGGGGCTGTGTTCAGAGGCTGAAGTATGGGGAATCCCATAATCCCTCCACCTTTCTACTCAATCGATCAGTCTCCAAGGACCCAGTGAATCAAACCAAGGAGCTACGAGAGGACCAACACTAACACTGTCCATGCTTACTTCAGAAAGAAAGGCTACTATCACAGATTGGTGAGGCTATGGGGGAGAAGGAGTCCTTCTGCATTGGTGGTGGGAATGTAACTAGTCCAACCACTATGGCAATCAGTGTGGAGATTCTGCAAAAAAACTAATAATAGAGATTCCATTTGACTCAGTTGTATCTCCCCCAAAGAGATAAAAATCATCATATTATAGTTATTTATGCATAACCATGTTTATAGCAGCACAGTTTATAATAGCTAAATCTCAGAAATAGCCTATATACCCATCACCAGATGAATGGATAAAGAAAATGTGGTATTTATGCACAACAGAACACTACTCTGCCATAAAGCAGGATGAATTTGTGTTGTTTGTGGGAAAATGGAAATACCTTGAGAATTTAATGCTATTTGAAATAAATCAGTCACAAAAGATTAAACATCACATTTATAACCAAAGTGTAAATAATTTAAAGAGCAGAATAAAAAGTAGATGGTAGGAAACAGGGAAGCAGACTTCGTGAAGATGGGAAGGAGATCTGGGGTTGGGGAAAGACAGGAACGAGAAGAGGGGAAGGGGAAGGAATAAAGATCCACATTCAATATGCGTATGTACCAGTTCCCCACAATGGGTTTCTTTAATGTGCATCACAAACATACTAATTTTAAAAGGGTGGAGGAGTCCTCCACAAAAGCATAAATACCCCCAAATGTGGCAGGCACTGCTTCCATTTGACTACTAAGCACTTGACATGTGGCTGGTGTGATTGAGGAATGCAAGTTTTGAATTTTATTTCCCTTTGATTAATTTACATTTCACAAAACCATAATGGGCAGCACAGCTCTGAAGAACCAGTGTGATAAGCTGCATCCAGGCAGCTGCTCCCCGCCTTGGGATTCGCTGAGACAATCGCCATCTTTCTGCCTGTGCACTCAGAGCTCAGCTCCACTGCCGACAGGCTGAGTGCTTTTGAGAAATAGCTGTGATGTGAATAAAGTGCTAATTTTATCTCAGAGATGGCCCATTAATAAATAACAAAGTGTTTATAAATATGCAAAACACACAATTAGTCAATTCCACAAAGTCTCTGTGATTAAAGCTTGTCCTAGAGAGAAGAGAGGGGGAATCAAAATAAATTTAGTTTCTCTTTAAGCCCTACACACAATGAATACTGAATCATTGACTTCTGAGAATTGCAACACAAAAGCAAGTCTTTATTGGATCCTCTGAACATGACCAGCCCAGTCTAACTTAATGCATCTATGCAGAAGCCCATTATAAAGGCTGTGCATTTCCAGTGGGAGTGGAGGCCGGTGGCAGCTGTTTCTCACCACTCCGTGGACCTGGAATAACTCCAATCACCATTTTATTTAAACCCAGGCCGTAAGAAATAACTTGCCTACTCCAGGGAAATATGTGGCCCTGAAACAAACTAGAGCCTGTGCCGAGTACGTGTCTCATGGTTTCTTGTAGAGTCAGAGCCTGGCTCACTCACAGGACCAAGCCAGGAGAAGCCCGCGGTACTTTCTAGGCTGCAGGAAGGGCCCCTCCAAAGATATTTAGGAAGAGCTTTTTCAGCAGATAAGGTGCTCTGTAGGCCAGTGGAGTGGCTTTGTCCTCTGCTTTCCTCCTCTTTCTTCTTTTCTCCTTCTCCTTCTCCTTCTCCTTCTCCTTCTCCTTCTCCTTCTCCTTCTCCTTCTCCTTCTTTCTTTTCTCTCTCTCTCTCTCTCTCCTTTCTTTTTTTTGGACAGGGTCTCACTCTATAGCCTAGGCTGGCTTTGAACTCTGGAAGACAATTCTGCGTCCGCCTGGAGCGTGCTACCGTGCCCAGCT
>PVLD010035127.1:0-12064 GCA_004027595.1 Dinomys branickii | reverse complement strand
AGTATGAATTGCATAAAGACTGAAGTAGATGATTTAAACAAGGCCACCTCAGATGCTCTGTAGTTCAAAGCACATCTGTGAGAAACCCCAACCATTCAGATCAGCTAAGGGGAAGCTTGAGGCTGGGGAATCTCTGGGATGCTCTAGGTACAGAGGCACTTTTTGCACCCCACAACAGCCAGCCCTCAGCTCCTAGTGGTAAATACTTAAAAGGTTTGTTTATGCCCAACAACTTCTCAGTACCTACCAGTATATCTAACACCCGCATCTGATTAGAAAGAAATCAAAAACACACCCTATGGTACCATCATGCAGGCACTGGGAAATGTGAAAGGTGCGCAAACCTATAAAGCTTTTGGTGTTTGTCCAAAGCTCTTCAGTTAACCCATGACCTTCTTAATATAGTCTCACTTAGATTCATTCTTTCCTCAGTAAAGAAAGACACAACCCTTTTCCCTCCAGACTGAGAAGAAATGACCAAGAGTACCCACACCAGTATTCTTGTCCAACGAAACAAACCAACTCCATTCTGAACTCACACTCAGGAGGAATCAGCACTCCAGAAGCATAAGGGATAGAAGATACATTTTACTAAATGCTATTCCACTTTTTATACTCAGTACTTTCTGGCACAAAGCAAGTTCTCAAACTTTGAACAAAGAATGCCTGAAGGAATGAACAAAGAAACAAGAAGCCCAAGGCTGTACCAGCAAGACTCTCAAGAACATCAGTACTGGAAGAATTCCAAGAGTTTACCTATTACCAGCATTGCTTCCCCATGCCTATGTAGAGACACTCAAGGCCTGCAGGAAAGAACTTTCCTAAGGGCTTCATTGTTTTGGATTACTTTACTAAGTGAAAACAAGAAAGAAAGTCTCCTTATACGGAAAGAGAAGAAAAATGCTCAGTTCAGTTTTACTTTCCAACACCTACCTTCCAAATTCATGTAATCCTGAGCTAACTCTACAAAATGACAGGTCCTGCACCAAAAATTAAAACCTGAAACTTTAGTTTTTCAGCTCTGTCAAGCATGAAATGGGAGGGATGAACAGCAAAGCTAATCAATAATGAAAAAACAGGCCCCAACACTTGACTGATAAACTTTCTCAAAAAAGACCACTTTGTACTGTTGCTTTTGTTTTTGTTTGTTTTTGTTCCCTCAGGTTTTTTTCTCCCGTTTGGGGCAAAAGAACATGGGTAATCAGGAGAAAAGATTGTGAGTTAAGAAAGAAGCACATGAAAGATAAACTCATGAGAGATCAGACACAGACCCGGTTCTGTCTTTGAAGATCAGAGTAATTCTGGCCATGAAAGGCCCAACCCTAAGAGTACTGGTAGCTAGATCTTGTCCCATCCAGGGACACTGAGTCTATAAATTCAAGTGGGTGGGTAGGTGATCTCCTAGGAATATACAAAGGGACCTAAGGCTGTTGCCAAGCGACACTATTAGAAGAGAGTTCAAAATAATTGTAGCTATAATCTCATCCCATCCAGAGAGAATTAGATTTAGAGGCTGAGGGACAGGCCAGATGACCTCTAAATATCCCTTTCAGCTCCACCAGTCTGTAAAGCAGTTGCATGAGAAGAGGGAAGGAAAAATATCACCAATCTTAAAACAGGCAACTATTACAGGTATTTCTTGAATAATGGTTAAGTTAGCAGATTCATCACCGACTCTCACAACAACCTTTCTTTTCCCAAGCCCAATGTGTGATTACTGATTAGTTGGTGCCTTCGAGGGTCCCACAAAGACTCTCTTGCCCTACCAGCCCCTCTGTACTCAGCTGGCTTCAAAGACAAATCTAAAGGAAATTCCCAAGATGGTTCCTGCTCTGTCTCTGTCACCTTCACTTTTGCAAAGAGTTTAATGAACTGGAGAATCAAAAGTGGAGAGGCAGACACCTCTCTTATACAACCTCTATTCCTGAGCCCTTGCCCCATTTTGAAGTCTACAGGCAGGGCTGGTTCAAGGGTTAAAAGACATATTCTGCCTCATATTTGCCAAGTACCACTTTAGTGCCACTCAAGTAGTTCAAGCAATGCTAGGAATGGCAGAAAAATAAACAGTCCACACAGCCCCTGTTAAACTTTAGCAGAAGGCAGACCCAAAACGCCTCAAACACTTGAAGAACTAGGCTCTATGTCTGCTAACATGCATGGTACCATCAAATGATCACTTGATCACCTTTCCTCTGATTTGTTGATGTAGGGCTAAAAATCCAACAAATCAAAGAAGTTTTACCAAGACTGACCCTATAAGTGAGACCTACCTTTAAGCCTTAGCTTCGCCACTAGCACATTGCATCACTCTTGATTAGTCCTTCCCTATAATGGGTTTCAATTTCCCCATCTCTACAGACAGAAGAGATCGACTTGATAGTTGTGGACAGCTTTTTGAACTCTAACTTTTAGTAAATCATAAGGAGGGAAGTAAAAAACTTAAGAACATCTTGAAAATTCAAAATAAACTGTTTACACTGATTCTTTTATTCAAAATAATCTCTGAATCCAAGCCTCAATGCTGTTACGATCCTTTTTTTTTAAAAAGTTAAGAGGGCAAGTAAAAGGAAAGACTTTTTCTACTTATAACTTCTTATTATCCAAAGGTATAGATGGCAGTTAATAAGCTTATCCATTTTGGGTATTAAAGCAGATTCAGGAAACTGGCAACCAAAAGCAAAGCCTAAGAATGGCAAGAAGGAGGTAGGGGAGTGAGGCATGTTTTAATAAAGTTAAAGGAGACTGGCCTGACTAGGGTAAACAAATGAATATAAAAATTAAACTGACCCTAGATCACAGGCATGGTTCATGTGAATGAACAGGTTTGATTTTTCCACTACACTTCTCTGTTAAATGCTAGAAACAGCCTAAAGCACACCATGAAGAAACAGTAGAGAAAAGGAAATTTGGCCCTCTTCATTACGGTTACCAGCTGGCATTCACTGAACAAGGGTCTGCCCCATGACAGCTCAGTCTTCAGATGAGGAGTGAAAAAGGTAACAACAGGCACCTGTGATACCCAGCTCTTACCGGGAGACCACAAAAATGGCACCACCGGCTACTTTGCCCGTGTTAACTATTTCCTTTTCTTTGAGGACTATGCATGCCTGAGAATAACGGGCAAAGTGAGGAAAGAAAGGGAATTCAAACTTTACGAACTCGATCACTGGGTCACACTATAGGGTCAATGGATGCACATCAGAAATCCTGGACCTCATGTTGGCTCAATGACCAGGTCCCCTTAGCTCGCCACTTTCCTTTAGACCTAAATATCCTTGTTAGTCGTTTTATTTTAAGAGGCTGGTACTAGACGGGTAGTTTCCAGGGTCCTTTTCAGGTTATGATTCTATGGTCTCAACAGCGTCCTAAGTTGTTTTTCCCAAGTCAACCTCGCTTACGCTAAACAGCATGAAAAACTCTCGAGCACTTCCAGTCCAGGCAAATTCAACGCTCATCTTCTAACTTGATTCATACTTCAATCTGCATAAACATACCGTTAGCATTCAGGTGTTTTTAATATACCAGACCTGACCTGAAATAGGTTATATTCCGATCCTTCTCCATATGCAGGGAAAGGATCACCATACTGTCTTCTTTGCCATTTTTTGTCTGAAATAGGATGGTGAATGCAACTTAGAGGCAACTTCCAGATGTCTCAAAATTTACAGTGAGATATACCAACAGGGAAGGGAGGCCACTGGGCAGGGTACATTCTCAGAGATCCACTCAAATGCGTGCGCAAAGCCACACCTTATGATGAGCCAGGAATCAACCAGAGAAAGAGATCGATCCAGAAGCTCCTGGAAGGACCTTTGTAATCCTGTGTTGGCAGACAGTACCCCCTCCTTCTTTTGCAAAACCTCTCTCTCGCTTTGTAGGGGGAGGAGTTTGGGAAGAAAGTATGGAAAAGGCCAAACTCATAAAACCACAGGCAATTTAAAAGACAGAGATAGTGAAGGCACACACTTCTTTAAAATTTGGTGTTTCTGAAGGACGTGGTTCTGGAAAAATGAGAATGACTTGGTAGTGAGGCCAAAATACAGCAACGTGGAAGCTAAACTTCACCATGTGCCCAAAGAACTGGGCCCTCCACACTCCACCCCTCAACCCAAGTGCCCCCAGCACTTCCCAGGGCTACTAATCACTATCTCAGCTACACAAACTCTGTCAGTATTAGGGAGGTGGCACCACATAGCCCAGGCCAGCTCAACACACTGCTTGGCCAAAAAGACTCAAGCCAAAGTGATCACTCGCCATTCCTAAACAAGGGAAGGGCCCCAGCAGCCATTTGGCATGACTTGCACAAAAGCAAGCAGAGCTCATTAGTCAGGCACACCCCTCCCCCCCCATCCCTCCTGGGCATCCGGCCCCCCTAGGCCCCACTCCCAGGAGGCCTCAACTCTTCTCATAACAGCCATTGGGGGTGGAGATCAACCAGATCCCAAAATGAACCACCACTTTAGAAAGGTGTGGCCCCACAGGAGAGAACCCACACCCCACAGAACAGTCCTGGGAGGAGAGACAGGCATTAAGTCATGAGAAGGGCAGCGTTTTGGCGGGCGGAGAGAAGGGAGAAACCAGTTCTCTCCCCCAGTAGACTGGGTAGGCCTCTCAGGCCGGTACTTAATGAACTGTTGGCACTGCTGGATGAAGGGGGTAACCTGGATATGTGTCACTGTACTGCTCTCTCCGCACACTCGAGTGGGAAACACGAGCAGCTGAAGCTGCCTGGGGTGGTTCTCGCAAAG
The DNA here is from genome assembly GCA_004027595.1 of Dinomys branickii. Taxonomy (NCBI): domain Eukaryota; kingdom Metazoa; phylum Chordata; class Mammalia; order Rodentia; family Dinomyidae; genus Dinomys; species Dinomys branickii. Next base: position 7,316 of record PVLD010035127.1, on the reverse strand, counting down.
GTGAGTGGGGGTGCGGGATCCGCCCCAGCAGCTCCCGCACTCCCAGCTCCTCTGTTCCCACGGCCCTTTGGACAGCTGCACCCTTGCCCCAGAAAAGCGCCAATTTCTGAGCCCGGGGAAATTTTGGAGTTGGACGAACTGGAGCTCTCTTCCCTGCGCCCACGCCCTTCGGGGGACTAAGAAACCCCGGGCCCCAAGCGAAGCCTCTCCTACTGTCGCATTACCGACGCAGAGAACTGGAACCTGAGAAAGAGGCCAGCCCCTCTCTGTCCACGCTTCTACCCTGTACATCCCCTCACTCCCGCGGGCTTGCCAGATCAGGTCCCGACTGCGTCCCCGCCCAACCGTGGGCCACCGCAGCGGGCGCGGCGTCCCAAGGCGGCCGGTAGTGGGCCAGGCGGCAGCCATCCGTTTAGGTCTACAGCAGTCAGTAAGAACCCCTAGGGTCGACAGCGCCCATCTCCACACTCACCGTCTTGGGCATGGTGGCGGCAAAGGAAGCGAGTTGGCGAAGTTTGGATGGAAACTGTCGGGCAGATCTGAGAACACAGTACACAAGGCTCGAACTCCGGGGACCGAGGCGGGGCTCGGATTGGGTTCCTCTCCAGCGTCTGGGCTACCGCTCCGCTTCCTGCTAACGGGCCGCGACTTCACAAACCCCACCCAGGAAAAAGCCGCCCCCGTTGCGCCGCCCGCTCCTTTATGTGGCCGGGCTTCCTGCTCCCCGCCCTCACTCCCGCCTCCCAGCCAGCCGCCGGCCTCGCCCCGCCCAGCCTAGCCCGACCCAGCTCAGCCACTCCAGCTACTAGGGCAGCCTGTCTGGGCCCCGGCAGCCCAACGTGGGGCTTCCACTTTTGACTCAGGCCCACCGTGCAACCCTGCCACCTTCCGCCCAGTTCCTAACCTTCCACATTTGCGCCATCCGGCCCCATCCCTTCACTCAAGGCCAAAGAAGGACTCAGGGCTGCACCCTGGCAGATGCCGTGCAGTCCTTGCAGGCAACTTTCCGTTGATGGGAAACACAGTACCTGTCAAAACTGCCCGTTTCCTCTCAAGGCAGCCTTGTCTTTCAGAAAGTTCCTCCTGAGTGTATCTGAACTCTTTTTCTCAGTGATTTCCAACTGTGGATCTCAGCTCTGCTCCTTGGAGCCACAACAAATTGTCTACGGTCCCTATCAGCTTCTCAGAGGTCTGAAGTTTCTGTGTCCCCAGGAAACTTCTCTTGACTAAACTACCTCACCTCTTCCAACACTTCATTCTACCCCATTCTCTTTTGTGGGATAGTCTTTTCTCATTACATTTCCTCCCTATCTTTGCTTGGCTCTGGTTCTCATTTTCATCAGAATTGAGATCTTCTTGATATCTGTCTTCTACTCTTTCTTTGACCAAATTCATTCCATTCTCCACAGATCGGTGCCCTGGTCCTTTAGCCCCTCCTCAATACATTCACTTTTTGATGAGGCTGTTATTCCCTCAAATGAGATGCTACCCGCTGTCCAGGCCCTTGGGGCTGTGCCTGGGAGCTCCCTTCCTACTTCTTGTGGAGGCCAGAGAGTCCCAGGACAGCATTGTTCTAGCTAGGAAAAGTCATACAGTTAAGTGTGAATTTCAGTTCAAAGTTGACTGGCCATAATTCTTTTTTGTCCATTCCACTGGCAGTTGTACAGAGGCATGGCTTGAGTACCTTTTGTGACCCAGTGTGGGACAGTGAAAAGGGTATTTGAACAAGGCACTCATGACACCTGGCTTCTACTACTAGCTCTGCCATTAACTCACTCTGTAAACTCTGTGTGGTCTTGGGTAAGTCTCTTCTTCTCACTAGTCTGGAGTTTTCTTTTCTGTAACAGAAAACTGAATTCCTGGGCTTCCAAGGTTCTTTCCCACTCTGCCATTATGAAAGGATGAGAAAGGAAGCAGGTTGCCTGCAATGATAAATTTGCTTAGTATGGCTGCATAGGAGCTTGTATTTGCACCCAAGAACCAGCAATCCTCTTTCCCCCTCCACGCCTTTGCCAACGTAACAGTGCCATGAGCCAGTGTGCCTCAGTTTTTCTCACTACTGCCAAGATTTATTAATGGGGCCCCTCCCAGGGATCAGCCTGGCATTGCCTTCCCTCAGCATCCTGGACTTCCAGATACAGGCATCCTACCCCTACTCCTACCCCAAATTTGGTACTATGGTTATGGTGGAGGGGACACCAGTACTGAGGCAGAATGGGCTAGGCACAAAGGCCAGGATTTCTATAACTGGCCTGATGAGTCTTTTGATGAAATGGACAGTATGCTTGCAGTATATTCAACAGAACATGAGGGAAAATTACTCCAATATTGACAGAACTTTTGAACCACCTGAAAGCCAAGTTGAAGACATGGAAGAGTGAACATTTAAGGCAATTCTGCCTTGAACTAAATGGACTTGCTGTCAAACTTCAGACTGAATGCCATCCAGATACTTGTACTCAGAAAACAGCAACTGAACAGTGGTTTTTCTTGTGCAACTCATAAAACTCCAAGTGTGTCCTGCTATAAACTACACTAGACATATTTCATGGTGCTGTATATCTTCTGAATAACAATAAATATTTTCCCAACAGGGTTAGCATAAAAGAATCATCTGTAACAAAACCAAGATCTGTATGTCATAGGATTTAAAGAATATTTGCTCATACATATATCATACATATCACCAGTGTATATTTCATGGATATAAAAATGAAATCATTTTATTATTGTTTTACTAAATTTATGTGGAAATATAATTTTCTGTCCAAGCATAACCGGGTTATACCAATTTTAGAAGAGGAAGTTCACAATTCAGTTTGTGGAGAAAGTGAAACATGAGGGGAGAAATCAGAAAAACATAACTGCTCACATAATTAACACTAATTATGTACTGTATATATATCATTTTAAATACATCAGTCATGTATCCATATTACAGTTTCTTTGTTTACATTTTTGTATGCTGTATGCTGTGTGTTGCCTTTTAAAATGGGAAATACTTAAATTATTCATACGCTATGCATTCACTTGTGTTACACTCACAGTTTTTAAAGGAGATTAGCATTATCTGTTTATAATGCCTGTTAATAAAAGAATTTACAGGTTAGTAAAAACAAAGATTTATTGACGGTGCTAGGGTAAGCAAAATTCCTTGTCAAGACCATTTCTTTGAGCTGAGCATTTGTCCTCAGGTGTAGCAGCATTTACCAGAAAGCCTCACCAGGAAGGATGGCAAGGGCAGCCAGTCACACTCCCTGACACTGCCATGGGCTCTTTTCCCCCAGGAGTTTAAGACACTCACTGATTCCTTCATTCATACTCACCTAGGGGTGGCCTGGCACTGGGCTACATGCCTAAAGGGAAAGGAGAAGTTGACTGTATATTCCAACTTTCTAGAAAGTGGAAAACCCCTATGTGTCATTCTCTGTCTCCTGTACCAACACACCACCCTATGTGCACACGCGCGCGCACACACACACACACACACACACACACACACACACACACAGGGGAGCTAAGGAGAATGTCAAACTGCTAGCATAGCAGCTAAATACACTACTAAAATTGGAGACAACAGGAATCCAACTGTGAGTGAGAGGTTTCACAGGATGTGGTAGCTGATGAAGTAGGTAGAAAGACAAGCTGAGGGAGACTGGTAAGGTTGAACCTCTGGGGAGGAGAGGTAGGAAATCAAAGGAGAATATTAGATTTTTGCTCAAGGCTTCACTTCCAATCAGGGGAACTGAAGATCAAAAAGAGGAAAGGACTTACCCAAGTTTACCATGAGGAATATGAGATAATAAGATAAAAACCAAAAACACAGTTTCAAGGGCCTAGTATGGTGCTACAAGCCTGTAATCTAGCAATTGAGCATCTAGTGAGATTTCAAAATAAAAAGGGATAGAAATGTAGCCTAGTGAAGATCCTTGGTTCAATACCAAGTTCCACCAAAAAAGCACTACATTAGACTGGTTTATGTGCAAGTACCTGCCAAGCTCAACAGAGAGATGAAATTGGACCTGTAAGCACCTCTCCATATACTGTTCTCACCCTACATCTATGCTCACTGCAGTAAAGAAGCTTTGGCATCCTGCATGGCAATCCTTTTCTAGAGGACACAGTGCAGTACAAGAGAGAAGACAGCAGAAATGAACTGGGTGTGGAATAATTCTGAATCCCAGGGATACTTTAGATGAAGAAATCCCCCACCCAGTCTATTGCACTGTAGCAGCTGAAAGTTCCCCCATCACAAAAACTTTTTGTGGGCTGCTTTTCATTTTCATCAGTGTTGGGAAGTCCCTTCTTACACCTAAATTAGATCTTTTAGGCTTTACTCAGCACATTTGTTCTAGGTTGATCCTTAGCAAATGAATACACAAAGTTGCTTTTCTCCTTTCACAGAAAAGACATGTGTCAGATAGAAAGACAAACATCAACGTGAGGCTACACACTCTGAGACCTTCTCACACTCCTCATTTCTATGGGCCAACAGGAAAACTCTTGACTAGTTGTGCCCCTTACACAAACAAGGTAATAGGATGAGACATGCACTGTCGTCTGCCCCAGGGAAGGGGGCACAATGTGGCAGAAAATGTAAATTTAATCAATAGAAAAATCTTGCTTTGAACTACCCTGTCTTCTATTAATTTTTTGCAAGCAAAAAAAAAAAAACCCAGCGTGAATGAAAGACAAAGATATATTAATATTAATGAGATATCTGCCATGAGAATTGGGTGGGGGTATTTCAATATCTAACTGCATGTTAGACTTTTGAGAGAATGAGGACATTGAGGATCTGAGGAATTAAGTGACTTATGCAAAAGTCACATGGTTTGTGGGTAGCAAAAAACTAATCCTAGAAATTCTTTTTAACCCAATATTCCCCTTCTAGGTATCTTCCCAAAAGAGGTAGAGGCATCATATTACTCTGATATGTGCATACCATGTTTATAGCAGCACAATTCACACTAGTTAAATCTTGGCAGCAGCCCATATGTCCACTAAGAGACAAATGGATAAAATAATTGTGGCATTTTCATACAAGGGAGAACTACTCCACCATAAAGAGAGATAAACTGAAGTCATTTGTCGGAAAAGGTATCACCTTGAGACTATAATGTTAAGTGAAATAAATCCAAAAACACAAGTTTAAATATTACAAAAATATTAATAAAGAACAAAATGGAAGAGAGATAATAGGAGGTAGGGAGAGAGATTTTTTGCAGAAGGGAAGGGGACTAGGAAATGGAGGGAAGGTGATGAAAGAAGCAGATGAAATAAAGAATGAAAATGTGTTATGTATATGTAGTAACTCCCCACAAGGAATGTAATCAGTATGTACTGTAAACATGTACCAATAAAAAGAAAGCATTATGTGGGAAAAATGAGAAAAATCAAACTATAAAAAAGAAACTGGTAGAGCTTGACTTTGAATTGAACCATATGGCTCCAGGAACCATACTCTATTAAAAAATCCTTTTGAATGCTGTAATCCCATTGGAGGATCATAAGTTTGAGCCCAGCCTGGAAAACATGGCAGCGACTTGGTGAAACCCTGATTCTAAATAAAAAAGAGAAAGGGCTGGGAATATACCTCATTTTGAAGGTCCTGGGTTCAAGCCCTACGACTAACTAACTAAATAAAATTTTAAAATTAAAAGCAGGAAAAATAGCATAATAAATCACATATACCCCTCACCTAGTAGTTGTTAATATTTTGCCACATTTGCTTCATCAGTCTTTTAAAAGTATTTTAAATTATATACATCATGACATTTTATTCCTCACCAGTTTATTATTTTCATTATTTAGAGAATACTTTGTTTCTGTAATCAAACTCATGTAGATAAGATCTTACATATTAAATAGTCTGTTATCCCTGTACAAATGGCAAAAATTAATGTTTCTAGACCAATATGGCCGTTAATTTCTGTACAATGCCAGATCAGCACAGTAAATTGAGAAAACTTTTTCCAAAGTTGATACCACAGTTAGTTTCCAACAATTCAAATTATATATATATATAATTATATGTATATGTACCCTTATAATTACATATATAGTTAGCAGCAACAGCAATTAACAGGGTCTGCAGTCATCTGAACAAAATTATGGAAATATTCAGAATGCTCCATTTGAAAAAGCAAAAAACAGAAAGCAGCAAAGTTCAGTTACGGTTGTGGTACCTGGCATGATTTTTTTTTATCACTTTCTCAATCAACATCTGGAAAGAAAACATTCTAGAGTAACATCATTAAAACAGCTCTGATAGCCAGGCATGGTGGCACACACCTGTAATCCCAGAACTCAGGAGGCTGAGACAGGAGGATTGTTGTGAGTTTGAGGCCAGCCTGGGCTACAAAGTGAGTTAAAGATCAGCCTGAATTGCATAGTGAGACCCTGTCTCAAAAAGACAGAAAAAAAAAAAAACAGCTCTGATAAAGCATGGTCACTACTACATATCATAAAGCAGGTAGAAGATATTTTATTCACAGAGCTATGATACAGTACTGTCCTACATCTGTAATACTATAAGATATGTTGTGGTGTGGGGGATATGGCAAGGTGAACAATATAATACAGGACTCATATTTTATAAGATCATTTATAGTAGTGTCCCAAAGAATCGTATACAAGAGAGTGCAGGAAATCTATCCACACACTAAAGACCAAAGAACTTTGACCAGCTGAGGGCCTGGATCCCACAATAATGTCTTCATGATCCCAGCTGAAGACCTAGAGCTCATAACAATGTCTCCCATGAGTCCAACTGGAGGCTTAGAGCCTATAACACTATCTCACGCAGGCCTGTTTCACAGATCTGCATTGGGAAAGCCCAAAGGTCACTGGTGGAAGCCAGAATTTCTGTGCCAGTGTGATGAAGGATCTGTGCTAGCAGGCTGAGGGATCTATAGTGGACCCAGGAAGTGATGCTCAAAATAAGAACCAGAGCTCTCAGGAAAGGATCCATAGCCATCCTCAACAACAGTAAGGTCCTGAGCTCCTCCAATGATCACGACAGCCAAGTTCCCATCAGGAAAGCCAATGCTTCACCAAGAGACTGGCAGTGCACCATCTTCCCCTCCAGAGACAGGAACCAATGATCAGAGTGAAGACGAGAGCTCCTCCAAAGTGAATTGAAGCTATTCTCAGTGCCAACAAGGTCCCAAGCTCCTCGGAGGATGAAAACAGCCAAGCTCATCAGGAAAGCCAGCATGACAAGCTCCTGTAACAGAACAACAGCTCCTTACAGCTTCACCAGCTCCCAACAGTCTTACTTCTTCTCCAGTTCTGCCTCTTATGCTGCTGGCAAC
>PVLD010035126.1:0-12064 GCA_004027595.1 Dinomys branickii | reverse complement strand
ACATGCATTCATGTTAAAAACCTTAGAAAAAATAGGAATAGATGGCCTCTACCTCAATCTGATCAAAGCCATCTATGACAAACCAACAGCCAACATCATACTAAATGGACAAAAACTGAAAACTTTCACTTTAAAGTCAGGAACAAGACAAGGATGTCCATTGTCACCACTCCTATTCAACATAGTTCTGGAAGCATTACCCAGAGCAATTAGACAAAAGAGAGAAATAAAAGGAGTAAGGATAGGAAAGGAAGAAGTTAAATTATCACTATTTGCAGATGACATGATACTATACATGGAGGACCCCCAAAACTCCACAAGAAAACACCTGGAATTAATTGAAAAATTCAGCAGCGTAGCTGGATACAAAGTCAGCACCCAAAAATCAATAGCATTCCTATACACGAACAACAAACAGACCGATAGAGAAATTGAGGAAGCCATATTTTTACAACAGCAACCAAGAAATTGAAATACTTAGGAATCAATCTAACAAAGAAAGTGAAAGACTTATTCAGTGAAAACTACAGTACTCTGAAAGAGGAGATCGAAGAATATTTCAATAAATGGAAAAGCATACCCTGCTCATGGTTAGGAAGAACTAACATCGTGAAAATGGCCATACTACCAAAACTGTTATACAGATTCAATGCAATTCCAATACCAGTAGCACACCTCACAGATCTAGAGAAAATATGCCTCAAATTCATCTGGAACCAGAAGAGACCCAGAATAGCAAAAGCAATCCTGGGCAATAAGGACAAGTCAGGTGGAATCACAATCCCTGACCTGAAATTATACTACAAAGCTATGGTAATAAAATCAACCTGGTACTGCCTAAAAAACAGACCTGAGGATCAATGGAACAGACTGGAAGATGCAACCATTACGAAAAACCCACTCAGCTACCTAATATTTGACAAAGGGGTCAACCAAACTCACTGGAAAAAAGAAGGCCTGTTTAATAAATGGTGCTGGAAAAACTGGCTTGCCTCTTGCCAAAAACTGAAAATAGACCCAAGTCTACCACCGTGCACCAAACTCAGGTCAAAATGGATCACAGACCTCAATATTAAAACAGAAACTCTAAATCTATTGGAAGAGAAATTAGGTAAAAATCTTGAAGACATAGGAGTAGGCAGAGAGTTCATGAACAAAAGTGAAACTGCAAGGGAAACACTTCAAAGAATCAATAACTGGGACCTCATCCTACTGAAAAGTTTTTGTACATCTGAAGAAATCACCAGCAAAGTAAAAAGAAAATCCACAAATTGGGAAAAAATCCTAGCTGGCTGTCCTTCAGACAAACGTCTTCTATCTAGAACATACAAAGAATTAAAAAACATGTACCTGTCCAAATTCAAAGACCCAATCCTGAAATGGGCAGCTGAGATGAATACACACATCTCAGATAAAGAAATACAAATGGCAAATATATATATGAGAAAATGTTCCACATCCTTAGTCATCTGAGAAATGCAAATAAAAACAACACTGAGATTTCATCTCACCCCAGTAATATTGGCCAGTATGAAAAAATCATCCAATAACAAATGCTGGAGAGGCTGTGGAGAAATAGGGACTCTATTACACTGCTGGTGGGAATGCAGACCGGTACAACCAATGTGGAGAGCAGTTTGGACATTTCTCAGCCAACTAGGTCTAGAGGTTCCATTCAAACCAGCTATTCCCCTTCTGGGTATATTCCCAGAAGATCTGAAAACATCATATCACTCCGATACATGTGCACCCATGTTTATAGCAGCGCAATTTGTAATAGCTAAATTGTGGAAGCAACCCAAGTGTCCATCCACAGAAGACTGGATTAAAAAACTGGCATTTTTATATAATGGAGTATTATTCAGCTATAAAGAAAGACAGTTTTAGGGACTTTGTAGGCAAGTGGTCAAAACTGGAGTCCATACTCATAAGTGAAATAAATCAGCGGTACATGAGCAGGCAACGTATTGTATCACTGGTCTAAGAACCTGAGGGTGGGAATATAAACTAAGAGACATGAAGGAAATCTGTTCAAAAGCAAAGAACAGATGGGACGAGGGAAAGGAGAAAAGAAAGAGGCAAAAATGTATGTATGTATATATGTATATACATATGTGCATAAGGGCTAACATGGTTCTACTATTGTATTATGTCACTGAATGCTAAGGAATAGTTGATGACTGGTTATTCAATCAATCTTGTATGTCTGTATGTGTTATCCTGAGCACACACTTTGAAGATATCAATATGCAATGCAGCAACTATTGTTGGTTTTCTGTTGCTTTGTCTATAATTCAATTCTAATCATACTGTTATTGTACTATTTTGTGTCTCTTTGTTAATGCTTTTCATTTTCTTTCTTTTTTTCTGTTGTTGATGTAGTTCTTTTTCTATCACACTTTAAAGGAAGGGAAAGAAAGGGAAAGGGAAGACAGGAAAAAGTATGTAGGAAAGTAAGTATGTATGTACAGCATATCTTACATAGTTGTACTACTGAACTAGGTCACTTTATAGTAAGGAATAGTTTATGATTAATTGATTGATCAATTTTGCATGTCTGTATCTTTGTTCCTGAATATACACTTCAAGGTTATCAATTTGTAAAGCAACAACCATTGTTGATTCCCTGTCACCTTGTCTGTAGATCAGTTTTGATTGTATTATTCTTATGCTACTTTGTGTCTGTTTATTAATATGTCTTCATTCTTTTACTTTTAAAATAATAAAAAAATAATAAAATAAAATAAAACACTTGACAGACAATTCACAGCCATTACAATGGCTATTATCAAAGAGACTATAACAAGTATTGGCAGAGGTCGAAAGAAATTGGATGCTGCTGCATTACCAGTGGGAATGGTACAGTAATCATGGAAAGCACTATGGCACTTTGCAGGTTAAGGTATGTCAAAAATGTTCGTGACAGCACATGGGTTTTGCAAGATCTTTTGCTATCTACACAGCAATCCACATCTCAACTCTATCATTTGATTTATTTTGTGTCAAAAATCTGTTAGTTGCAGCTGCTGGATCATTCTAATATGCCCTATGCTTCTTTGTGGTAGTCCATGACAGTGTTTTTCTCCGGAACTCCTGTGCCCACTACTGCAAAGGATAAATATCTGTTTGTACAGAGGTTGTCTTTGAGCAGAACTCCATAGGCAATTATTTCTGCATTCCAAGATGCACTGGAATATTTGTACTGTAGCTTATGTGTTGGCCACACCACTGAAATATGGGTTCTGGGGATACAGAAAATGTGTATTATCCATATGTGGATCATAGTATCTACTGTAGTACCTAATGCACACGTTGATGTCCATGCTTTCTTTACCTATTCTCTACCTAATAATGTCTTTTTCAGAATGAGAAATTATAATAATTCCTTCTTTCAAAATGTTGATAATTTGTCTTTACAGAAAAGTTTGTATCATTAAAAGATACTGGTAAATTTGCTGAAAACTCTAGTAGACATTTTAAAAGAGATTCATAAACAATTTTGAATGTTTGAAAGGTTACTTCTCTATCCTTGATTCCAATTTGTTTTAGGCAGGGTGGTTAGACTTACCAAATAGAATTAGGTAAAGTCTACAGGACTGCAAACAGAACAATCTATCCCACTGGCTCCACTGCTGAAGCATAACTAGAATTACTCAATTTCTCTAATTATAATACCACAATCTTAGACCAATCTGTGATAATTTTAAAAATGTCCAATCACATCACACTATACCCACTCTAGCTCATCAAAAAATATTGTCCAAAAGCACAGTGTTATATTTAAGTGGAAAAAAGGAAATATACCACTGTTTTATAGTCTTTCAGTGGATTTCTATCAAATTGAAAACAAAATGTGAGCTCGTTTTCAGTACCCGCGTGCTTATTCTTGCTTGCCATACACCAATCACGCAGTCTTTTTTTTCTGTTACTCAACCTGACAAATTGCCCCGGCCATAAACCCTTCCACCTTTTTCCTGCATATTCTCTTGTCTGTCTCTATCTTATTCATGTCTAGACTCAAGTGTGACTTTTTCAGGGAAATCTTGTTTAACTAATCACTCTCCATTCTACTGTCATATGTATGTTAATCTACTCATACTGCTTATTGTTGGAGCTTATCACTCACTTTTACCTTTGTATGATTACTTCCCACATGAATGCAAGTCCCATAAGAGAAGTGATTATTATTTTGGGGTATGTTGCTGGATCAGCAGCACCTATCTGTACCCTAAGACATGCAGCGGCTGTATATGTGTGTGTGCATTTTGAATGGATGATTCGATAGAGGTATAAACAAATGTGGAAGTAATACTAGTCTGAGATAACATGCTGAAGTTTTAAATGGAAGGAAGGAAAAAAATGAGAACTATGATTTCTGAAGGTATGAGAAAAATGCCTGGTAGATAAAAAGAAATATAATTCGATATACAATACTCAGAAGGAAAAGAACTGCACAAGTAATGTTACTTCCAATAGTTTAATAGACTAGAGAAGGCTTAGAATTATATGAAGGTATGAGAGAAGGTTAAAACATATGCAAGACTCTTTATATATGGAGCATTTGTTTCACCTGAATGTTTCTGATTGTTCCATGAAAAGAGAGGTGATTACAATAGTTGTTTTGGGATATCCATTCACAGATCCCACTTCCTCATTTTTACTAGAGGTAAGGCTTCATAGACTCCACCCTTTATTAGTAAGGGTCTTGTTATGATTTGTGTCTGGATGTTGCTCCAAAGCCTCATGCAGTCATGGAGGTAGCTGAATGTAGAGTTTGGGATTGATTCATGGTACAGTGCTGGGATTATAGGTGTGGGTGCTGTACTTACTCTGGGGCAGGCAGCCTGTGCACAATTTAAAGGAGGGAAAGAGTGTTCTCTCGCTCCTCCTTTTGTGCTCTTGCTGCTTTTGCTGTCTTCCTAGTCATGAACTGTTACTCCTCTGCCGTATCATTCTGCCTTGGAGCCAGCTGACTATGAACTGAAACTTCCACAAACTGTGAACTAAATAAACCTTTCCTTCCTTAATATTGGATGTCGGGTATTTTGGTCTCAGCAATGAGAGAAAATAAGACAGGACTGTAAAGCAGGCAGAAACTTGAGTGGACGGAAAAGCAAGAAACATAGATGAACAAGAGGACAACAAGGAAATTCTAGAAAAATAAAAATTGGAGAAAAGCTAGTGCTAATGACATGTTTTTGATAGACATAGACACAAACAATATTCTAGAAATCCCCAGTCATTTTATGAAATCAATAATACATAAGTACTAACTAGAACAATGTTTGAATGATTGAGGCTACTGTTTTCAGGTAGAAAAACTATAAAATACGGGGGTGGGGTGGGGATATAGCTCAGTGGAATAAGAGCCCACCTGGCAAGCTCAAAGTCCTGAGTTCGATCCCCAGTACCACCAAAAAAAGAAAAAAAAACTGTAAAACAGAAGTACAAAACGGAAAATAAATAAGCTTAACTTAAAATGATTATGTAGAATGCCATTAAATGGGTGAAGAGCATGCTCATGAACACTGTATTTTCATCAGTAACAAAACTGGGGATTGTTAAAAAAGCTTGCTGAAATTCAGCATGTATTAGCATCAAGTTAAAATTCTGACTTTTTATTTTTGATTAACAGTGACTTAGCAAGGCAATGCATCTCGGAAAACTACACAGTGAGATTACTGTATTTCAAGTATGTCTCTTTTGTCAGTGCTACTATGGAAATGATTACTTGAAAAGGCCAATGATTTCTTGATGTATTGGAGTTTCTTCCTTTTGAAAAATCTGTCAGTTATCCTGAGACTTTTCTTAAAGTCTAACATACCAATTACCTTTTTTCCAATTTGTGCCATTGTACCATAATAAATTTGAAAAGTATTTGGCAATAAACATCTTAAAAATTCAATTGTTTCCACTTTATGAGTCTATTTTACTTTCTATTATGCATGATTTAAAAACACAGTCTTTTCAAAAAGGAATTAATTACTAAATTTTTGAAGACTGAATTGGCCCTAATCCCTAATCATAGGATTTGAGTTCCTGAAAGATACACCACATTTGTGAAAAACTGAGAGATCTGGGTTTAAAACAACTGATGCACAGAATAAATTTCTGAAGCCCAACTATTTAATATGATTTAGCAATCATCGCAAAATAAGTTCCAATATAGTAAAGGCAAATGTAGAACCATAAAATCTTCAAACTCACTCCAAGGCTTTATTCCACAAGCATTAATTCACTGTCAAATATCAGAGCCTTACAATGTTCTCTTCAGGCAAAACAAAGTATTGACTGGTTATTTAAAGATACATGTGCCCTGTTTTATGTTTTTGATTTAAAGGTATTTGATATCTAATATGTGCTATGAATTGTGCACTCACTTCTGTAAAATATTAGGTTAGTTTCTTTAATTATTTTCCCTCTCTAATGATATTTATATATTTTCCCTCTCCCTTCATCACAGTCGTTCCTTCCTTTGAGCAATTTCTTTCTCTTTCATAGCATGTATTTTACATTTTGAGTTTTACTTATCCTTTCAGGTTCCTACCCTGGGAGACAATATGATGCTTACACATGTCCCCCCGATTTATTTTGCTTATGCATATTGTCTCTAATTGCATCCATTTACCTAGAGCATATATCTATATCTGTATCTATATCTATCTATCTGAGATAGCTGTACTGCTGATGTCTGGTGTTATATTGAAATGAACAATTAATGCTTAAATTTTTTTATATTTTGACCAATTTTGCATGCTTATATCTGGTAATCTGAGCAACTGATTTGAAGACAACAATATGCAATGGAACAACCACTGGTGAATTCCTACCATCTTGTCTAATGAAACTGTGTTATCACTAATGTATTATTTAATAATATTCTTTTATTCTCTTTAATGGTTTGAACAATCTTCCATTCTTATATCTGGTCACCTGAGCAACTTAGTTGATGACAACAATATGTACTATAACAACCACTGTTAATTCCTATCATTTTGTTTTGAATCCCTGTGTCACTTTTAATGTACTTGCTTCGTTTTGCTTATGTCTGTGATGTTGGTATGCAGATATTGTTCTTTATTTTTTAATACTGTCTTTAAAATTTAAAAAAATCGAAATTAAAAAAATAAATTTCTTCTCCCACATTTTCCACAGCACAAACTTTCTGTAAGAAGTAATGCGGTGACATCACTAGACCTTGATATGTGCTTCTGAATTTGAAAGACACAGACAAAGCCACAAGGAGGAAGTAGTCTCCTCCCGCACGGAATGTAAACAAGACAATCTAGTACCATGATTTTCAATTTTTACATAAATACACAGACATTTCTCAGTAGGCACGCTCATGCTTTACCTCCAATATAAGACTCAGAGGAAAAAAAAATAAAAGAAAAAAAGAAATATGGCCGGGGCTGGGGGTATAAGTCAGTGGCATAAGCGCTTGCCTGGCAAGCGCAAGGTCCTGAGTTCGATCCCTGGTACCGGAGGAAAAAAAAAGCAATATAAGACTCAGGATTAGACACAATAAAATTGATTTTTACAGCAACTATCTCCTGAGGTAAGGAAATGTAACCCATGTTGCTTTATGGACTTTACAAAGCTCCTTGCAGTATTCTTAGGACTTTTTTTTTTTTTTTTTTTTTTGGCGGTACTGGGGATTGAACTCAGGACCCTGCACTTGCTAGGCAAGCGCTTATTCCACTGAGCTATATCCCCAGCCCCTCCTTGCAGTATTCTTGATATTGGTCATATTTTACAAATATTAAAATTAGTCTCTCATTACTATCATCACAGAAAATAATTGCACCCTGTGGCATATCAAAGCAATCACCATGCTTCCCTTCTGCAGATATTATACATTCAATTATTCAGTCACTCATATCAAATAACAATCATGCAAGTGTATATCATGTTCTATGCATACCACTTGCATAGGTAGTCAGTAAATGGAAATCAGGTCTTAACTAAGCAAACTAAACTCATTTTTAAACTAACCATAACCAGGTTAGTGTATAACTTAGCTGTAATGTTTCTGGAAAAAACACTCCCAGCTGTGCAATCTTAGGCAAATTACTTAATTTCCTTGGGCTTCAGTTTCCTCATCCATAAAAAAAAAGGATGAAAATATTGGCTTCAAGCTGGCCGTGGTTGTGAATGCCCATAATCCCAGCACTCGAGGGGCTGAGACAGGAGAATTGTATCAAGTTCGAGACCAGCTTGGGCTACAAAGTGTGCTTAAGGCCAGCTTGAACTGCCTAGTGAGACTCTGTCTCAAAAAGGCAAAAAAAATTCTGCTTCATAAGAATTATGTGAGGATAAAATGGTTTGTGTACGTAAAGTATGTGGCAAGTATATGGACAATTATTTTTATACTAGTTTGAGTATGTAATTTGGATATAAACTTTAATCACCATGGTTGTTATCCCTATCTCAGCTTGTAAAACAATATTTTCTACTTAAGTAGTAAGGGCCCCAAAGAATCAAATAATCTTTCAAAAAAAAAGTCTTCGCATACTCCATTTAATACCTAATTTTTCTACCTATGAAACCAAATTCAGAAAGTTGTCCTTTATTTAAATAATACTTTAATTTTGAAATTGTTGGGTTTAGTAATCAATTCACTGTTATCAACTGCTTTTTCATTAATGAATTTTTTTTAAAAAAATATTCTGTGTGGGATATGTAGTCCTCCATGTGAGGTGTTTTTAGGATTGAGCAGCAATCTTTGCATTGGCATATGTGTTGCAGATCCCTGAATTGAGTGACAAAATGAGTGGCATGCAGGTATGATGACTATGACATAGTTACAGGAACTTGTTTTTAACTACCCTTTCTTAGAATCATTTTTGTCCAGCAACAAAGGCATTTTGTTCCCTCTAAGTATTCATCTGTCACTCTCTCCACCATTTATACATGGTTGGTCGACACTTGATGGCAACTTTACCATCACTGCATATGGTCCATTAACAGTTGACAGCTGTCAGTAAGACAAGACCACTGAAGCCCTTCTACAAACATGAGGCTTTGACAAACAGAGGAGGGAGAGAGTTTCAACCAACCACCTGCCGAAGCCATCTTAATCTGGCACTAATTAACTTCCTTGGCTGGGGTCCTTCTCTGCTACAGGAGAGAGAATGCAGTTCAAAGAAAATGTCTGGCTGAAATGCCTGCCAGAGCCAATGCAGTTATACTATTAAAAATATCACCCACTTCTATGGGCATCAGTTTATCTACTTCAAAATACGTGTTTGCCATTTTGTAGCTATGTAGTTATTGTGGCAATAACTTGAAACAATGCATTTTGCTGAAGCGCAAAGAAAACAAATACACAAATTTAAAATAGCAAGATGTCTAATAAAAACTTTATACATAGCACTGTGCTGAGTGTGTTCAAAGTGTATTTCATGCAACTGAGCAAGGAAGAAGCATGTGCTTTTGAAACATTAAAAGGAATACAGGGAACACTTATAAAAGTATGTTTCAGTTACCTGTGAGGTAACTAATTTCTAATGGAAGCAAATAGTAATACATTCTCTTCTTCAAAGGGTTGCATGGTGTAACGTGGGCCATCCGTTAACTGTGCACTTACAAAATAGTAAATCGTGAACAAGACTGAAGAAGGTGCTAGAGAATCACCAAACAATGCAAATGTTAGTGAAACAGAGATTGCCTAAAACGATTTCATTAATGTTCTAAAACTGGTAAACTCACTGAAAGAAAGACATTATGAGGACAAAATTTGTATTCTAAGATTCTCATGAATGGACATTTATGTTTTAAAGTTACTTCTGTGTGATAGTTCATGGCTTTGCATGACAGGACAGCTTGTCTCCCTTATTTACTGGGCTACTTCTGTTGGTTTTCCTAGTTCACACATGTGAGACTATCACAGACTTTCATTTCTATGAACTTCAACTTCTTTCTGTGTGATGTCTAACTGGATTTGGATGACAAAGTTCTTCATCTCAAGGACTAGCTCAGTTTTAGATGTATATCTACACTAGCAAATTACAAAGATATATCTGTAATGATGTATGTGACACTTAATTATACACTTAATGTGGACATTAAAAGAGGCAGATTGCTTTTAAATTGTTTTCCAAAGAGTAAATAATTTCAGTTTTATAGTATACCATAAAACAAAGCACTAAAATAGTTTTCATTATGTTTATTTATATTTGATCCCCAAAACATTAACAAATGACTACTAAATCAAAAATGACAACTATAACAACACATATCATGTTGTGGTTAAACTTGAATACTTCTTATAACATAATCAAATTTAGAGTTAAGGAAAGGGAACGTTTCATTATTTGACTGCAAAACATTATGGTGTTTGTGTTCTTAATTAAGATGGTAACTATTTTTAGCAATGAAATGACTCATTAGTTCCACTGAAATGAGATACAAAACCCCTTTCCCCTCACCAGAATTCACAAAAGAAAGATGTCGGTAAGGAACCTCAGAGATGAGAATCACAGCAAGAAAATATACCACTCAAAACCTCCACTCAGTGAGATGGAGATGAGGAAATTATGATGACAGAACTTGATCACCAATTCTTTTTTAACTATTGGCCAAGATAAATCTACCCAATTATTCATATGCATGCATATCCATATCTTTTCCTTCCTTTAGACACACTTCTCTCTCTCGCTCCTTCTTTCCTTTCCTGCCATGTGTTTTTTTTTTTTTTTCTCTTTTGGAAAGAGAAAAGATAATGATAAATATCTGGGAAGTGCAAGAGACTGGACACCCTATCAGGTGTTACCTTCTAACCTGGAGAAATAGGTTCTATAAACAAGGAATTCAGCAAAATGCTGGGTGCTGGAAATCTTTTGTCTTAATTTTTTTTCTATTATTAAAGTACGGGCTGTAGATTTCTTTGTTCTCACAGAACTTCTATCATTCTCAACTGACTTGTATATTAAAAAAACAAAACTTAAGTAGGATGTTTTCTACTGTTGTCAGACCCTCTTCTGTGATGGGTAATGCATTTGATCATTTGAGATTTTCTGTTTTTAAAAATGTAGCAGTTGGGTTTTTGCCAAGGAAAAAATAAATATTGCTCCAGTGGGGATAAAAAGAAACTATACTCCAAGGAACAGTTCCTGAAGTGCTTCTAGATAATCTCAGACACGTATTTAACCCTTAAAGAGTTCTAGAAGAAACATTACACAATCCTTTCCTGTGTGGGGTTAATTGAGAAATTCTGGGATTATGTCTTCCTAAGGATACTGAGATCTGCGTGGAAGAAAGAATGGGCTAAAATTGCATAGGAGACAGACTTTGAAGGTGGTGCAGTGGAGCCTGAGCCTTCAGTTGATCGTGTGGTCAATGACATTGTCACTATAGTGGATCAATAGGCAAGTAGGTAGACGCTGGTGATGCTGAGGAACCGGTGCAAGAGCACCCAGAGGAACTGCCTACGGGGGAGCTTTAGCAACTTCTGGCTGAGGAGCAGAGAACGGCGGCCGAGGAGCATTGTTAAGAAGAAAGGGAGTATGAGCAATTAGTGCAGCAAAGTTCTTCTTCCGAAATCCTCGAAAAATGGACAAAGCTACAAACATTTGTAGAGAAGACCCACCCAGAAAGAGAAAAAGCTAATCATCGCATTTACTTGCTGAATGACAACGTCATGTCATACTACAAAACAGTACTGAAGAAAAGACAGAAACAGGCAACTTTAGACCATTTTTAGTTCTGAAAGGTTGAGACATAGTGAGCCAGAAGAAGATCATAGTGAGCTGCAAACTCTTGCAAGTAGAAAAAGGACACCAGAGAGCCAGATTCCCAATGTCCTTATGCAAGGGGGCTCTCCTTCCAAACAAAAATCACCTTCCATGTCACCCTCCCTTCCTGCAAGCCAAAGATTTGAATTGTGAGGGCAGCATGAAATATATTTTTGGTAAGCTAGGCACACTTTATAACTTTTTGGTGAATACATCAGGAAACCTATTGCTGTTTCTGGTAAACTACACATATTATACAGTCCTTGTTATTATGAAAGGGTTAGTTAAGGGGTGTTTTGGGAGATTTGAAATGCATTACGGGTATTTCT
>PVLD010035125.1:0-12064 GCA_004027595.1 Dinomys branickii | reverse complement strand
AGTCTGGGTTGGAAGTTGTTTTGTTTCAGAATCTGTAGTATCTCGCTCCAAGCTCTTCTTGATTTCATGGTTTCCGTTGAGAAATCTGCTGTGATTCTGATGGGCTTTCCTTTATACGTGATCTGTTTCATTTCTCTAGCAGCTTTTAATATTGTGTTCTTTTGCTGGATATCTGGGATCTTGACTATTATATGCCTGTGTGTGTTTTTCTTTGGGTTATGGATCATTGGGATTCTATATGCCTCGCTTAACTGAACTTCAGTATCTTTTAGCTTGTTTGGAAAATTTTCTGCTATTATTTCATCAAATATTCCTTTTATATTGTTTGTGAGATCTCCCGCTGTTTCACACACTCCTATAATTTGAATATTGTTATGTTTTGCTTCATCTTGCAGCTGTTGGATTGACTTTTCTTGTGTCTTTGTTGATATCATGAGATTCTTCCTTTCACACTCATAAGCTGCCATGCTGTCTTCAAGTTCTGAAATTCTATTTTCGGTTTCATTTAAACAGTTTTTCATGCTTTTAGCGTTAGTTTTCAAATCCTGGCATTCTCTTTTGACCTGTTTCATTCTTGGTAATTCATTCCTAAATTGCTCTTGTAATGTTTCCATTTGTTTCCTATTTTCTTCTAGTCTTTTTTCTATATCTTCTCTATGCGCACGGAACATTTCTTCCATCATTGTTTTCAGCTCATTTTTTATCTGAGAAATCATTGTGGGTATGTGGCTTATTTCTGCTTTAAGCTCTTTTATGGCCTGTTGGAGTTGTTTCATTTCGGATGCAATCGTTTCATAACTTTCAGGTATGTGATTTCCTGGTTACCCTGTATCCTCACATTCAAAACTTGTTCTGGGTGGGGTTGAGTTTTGAGACTGCGTTTTGCTCCTCTGTTTTCCCATTTTTGGGTATCAGATTCAAAATATGGAGCTATAAATTCCCCAGGCAGTTCAGCAGGCACAGGTCTGCTGCAGAGTCTGCTCCAATGATTCCTTCTCTTTGGGAGAATGTCCCTTAAGCTGTCTGCTGAGATTTCCGCTTCTACTCCCTACCCCGAGCCCTGGCTGGGGCGTATAAACAGGGTGCCGCCCCAGGCGTCTTGCAGACAGGCCCCTCAGGTGTTCCTTCCTGGGTGGAGCTCCTTCCCCCCTCACAAATCCCCTATGGGCGCCTAGCTAGCTCTTCCTACCTGGGAGATCCCACAGTCCTTAAAGCTGCTTTGATGTCACTTGCTGGGCAGAGCTTCTTCCCGACTGAGGAAAAACCGTTTAGAGCGCCCACTCAACTCACCCTGTTATCCTGCAGGCAGGAATGCCGTTCAGATGTATCTCCCTGGATCGAGCTTTTTCCCGACTCTGAAATCCTGTCGATCGCAGCTGCTCCAGTTCACGCAGTGCCGGCTGTGGGGGCGGGGCTCTGAGCGGGATCCCGAACTGCTGCCCAGATTGGTGCAATGTGTCCCAGTAGCTCGTTCTCTGAGTTTCCTCTGGTCTGCTGCCTCCAACAAATCCTGGTTACAGACGTCTCCGAGCCGATCGGGTTCAGGAGTTGGAGGCTTTCCTCCCGCAGCAATCGCTCTCTCAGCTGTACGCGATTTGAGCCGAGCTGCGGCTGAAGTGCCTCACCAATCTCTCAGGTGCCCAGCTCT
Source organism: Dinomys branickii (assembly GCA_004027595.1). Classification (NCBI taxonomy): domain Eukaryota; kingdom Metazoa; phylum Chordata; class Mammalia; order Rodentia; family Dinomyidae; genus Dinomys; species Dinomys branickii. The sequence continues at coordinate 10,416 of PVLD010035125.1, read as the reverse complement.
CAGGATCTGCCCACTTCTTGTCCAGCCGGCCCTTTAATGCTCATGCTGTGGAGAGCAGCCCGATCAGTTGGAATTTTGCATCCACGGACCGGGCACCCGCGCGCAAAGAATCGGTCTCTGGGAGAGATTCCCTCTGCCGCTCACCTGGTCGCCATCTTCCCGGAAGTCCTGGGAAAGTCCTTTTCCCATGAATAATTTTGAGACCATTTGTTGGGTCTTATCTCTCCCCAAATGAAAAGTTTGGTGTAAAGACTTAATAATTTTCCATTGACTAGCACCCGGAAGGAACAATTTATCATCATTTGATTGTAGCCATCCTGATGGAAGGAACTGACATCCATGGGAGAGCACCCACTCGATTTCTGCCTGTGAATATTTGGGTCGTGTACAATCAAGGGGCCCTTTCCAGATCAGAGAAGCCTGAAAAAGGGGTCCTCAAGCAGCCTTTTTATCTGGTGCATCAGCTAGTTGATTACCTTGAGATACCTCATCTGTTCCCTTTTGGTGTCCTTTACAGTGAATTACTGACACCTCAGAGGGCATATAAACAAACATAAAAAAAGATCGTCTATTTCTTTATGATACTTTATGGGGGATCCATTCACTGTTAGATAATTTCTCTCCTTCCATATAGCGGCATGGCCATGTAATACTAGGAAAGCGTATCTTGAATCGGTATAAACATTGACCTTTTGTCCTTTACTGAGTTGTAAGGCCCTGGTCAGAGCTATGAGCTCTGCTAGCTGAGCACTAGTCCCAGGTGCAAGTGAGGAACTTCCAAGAATCTGATATAAAGTCACCACTGCATATCCTGCCTTTCTTGTCCCATCTTCCATGAAGGAGCTGCCATCACAGAAAAGGGTCAAATCAGGGTTAGTAAGGGGTGTGTCTAGTAAGTCCTCTCTAGCTGCATATGTATGGAGAATTATCTGTTCTCAGTCATGTCTGTCGGCCTCACTTTCCTCCTTTTCTGGCAAGAAGGTAGCAGGGTTTAAGGAGGAGCATATTTTTATTTGAATGGCTGATCCTTCTAGAAGCAGAGCCTGGTATTTAAGAAGTCAGTTGTCTGATAGCCAGAGGGTCCCTTTGGATGAAAGAAGTCCTGCCACATTGTGAGGCGTATATACAGTGAGATCTTTGCCTAAAGTTAGCTTGGATGCTTCAGGCATTGAGAGCTACAGCTGCCATGGCTCTAAGGCAAGAATGCCATCCCTTTGCGACTATGTCTAATTCATGACTCAGATACCCTACAGGTTGTTGAGTGGGTCCCCGATCCTGTGTAAGTACTCCCAAAGCCATACCTCGCCTCTCGTCAACATATAAATTGAAATGATGTCCTGTGGGGAGGCTTGGGGCTGGGGCATTTAGGAGAGCTTGTTTATGCTTTTGGAATGCTGTTTGGGAATTGGGTTCCCAGGTTAAAATATGAGCATCTGTCTTTTGAGCCTCTTTTATAAGTTGATAGAGGGGTCTTGCAATTTCCCCATACCCTGGTATCCAGAAGCAACAAAAACCTGTAATGCCTAGGAATCCCCTTAGCTGTTTTAGGGTCTTGGGCTTTGGGAAGGAAAGAATTGGTTTAATTCTGTCCTTTCCCAGCCTTCAGGTTCCCTTGGATATGATGAGGCCTAAATACTTTACCTCAAGACTACAAAGTTGTGCCTTAGACTTGGAAACCTTATAACCTCTGTTTGCTAGAAAGTTCAGTAAAGCACAGGTACCTTGGCTACAGAGCTCTTCTGAGGGGGTACATAAAAGAATGTCATCTACATATTGTAGCACTGTGACCTGGGAAAACTCAAAACATGCCAAGTCATGGGAAAGTGCTTGTCCAAAAAGATGCGGACTATCCCTGAACGCTTGGGGGAGCACTGTCCATATCAGTTGAGAGGCCTGGTCATGAGGATCTTCAAAAGCAAAGAGAAACTGGGAATCTCCATGTAAAGGAACACAAAAGAAAGCATCTTTTAAATCTAACACTGAAAACCAAATGGCATCTCCTGGAATGTGAGAAAGGAGTGTATATGGGTTAGGTACGACTGGGTGAATTGGCACTACTGCCTCATTTATCAATCCAAGGTCCTGCACTAATCTCCATTCCCCATTGGGCTTTTGAATTCCCAAAATTGGAGTGTTGCATGGACTGTTACAGGGCTTAAGTAAACCTCGTGTCCTTAGGTTGTCAATTATAGGCAATAACCCTTTTTTAACTTCAGGTTTTAAAGGATATTGTCTCTGATTAGGGAAAATAGTAGAATCTCTGAGATATATCTGTATTGGAGCAGCTTTCAATGCCTTACCTATTTTGTCTTTAGTAGCCCATACTTCAGGATTTATTTCTGCTTCCACAAGGGGAAGACAATGTATCTGACCTGGGTGCATATATATTATAGTATTTAAACAAGATAAAATATCTCTTCCCAAAAGTGGGACTGGACTTTCAGGCATTATAAAAAAGGAATGTGAAAAAAGAAAAGCTAAAGATTGTGAAAAATAGCGAATTACCTCCTCTCCAGTGACTCCTTTTACTGAGGTATGGTGGCTGGAAGGAAGGCCAGGATTGAAAAGAAGGACTGAGAGACTTGCGCCAGTGTCCAGCAATAGGCTGGTTTTCTTTCCCTCTATAGTCATGGTTACCCGGGGCTCCTCCATGGAGATGACAGTCCGGCCAGAGGGAGAGGGCAAAGTGTGCCCTGGGCCCCTTCATTCTTGTTGGACCAGCTGGTAGAATGGGTCTGAACTCTGGGGCCTTTGCTTCAGAGGGCAGTCCGACCTCCAGTGGTCACCTTTGCAGTTAGGGCATGGCCCAGGGGGCTTTTTAAGACAGTCCCTCTTAAGGTGGTCTGGCTTCTGACAGCAGTAGCAGTCCAAGGTAGTCGTTGATTTCTTGCGGCCCCGAGAATCAGACTTAGGGTTTGTTTCTCTTAGTGCTGCTGCAAAGGCAGCTGCTTTTTCTCGGTCTCTTTGTTTTCTCTCCTTGGCCTCCTCCTCATCACGGTTATAAAACACTGAGGAGGCAATCTTTACTAACACATCCAGGGAACTATCTGGGGCTAAAGCCTTTTTTTGTAGCTTTTTTCTAATATCTGGGGCTGACTGAGTAATGAACTTATCTTTAAGAATAGCTTGTCCCTCTATTGAATTAGGATCTAGGGAAGTATGTTTTATCAATGTCTCTTGTAAGTGATCTAAGAAAGCAGAAGGGTGTTCCCTTTTTTCTTGTTGGACAGCTGACAGTTTAAAATAATTGAATGGCTTAGCTCTTATCCTTCTTAGACCTTCAAGAATACATGTCCAAAAGTGTCTCCTATTCCAGTCTCCTGTATGGTCGCTAGGCCAGTAGGGGTCCTGGGTAGGGACAGCTTGAGTTCCAGTGGGAACTGGTAGTTCCCCTTCTTGTCTTCCTTCTGGCCTTCTGAAATTAATAATATGGTATTCATCTCCAAATGCTATAGCAGCCTGTAGTGCTGTCTCTTTCTCATTAGGGGTCAATGTTTGATTTAAGAGTAACATTATATCTTTCCAGTCTAGCTCATAGGTCTGAGTGAGGCCTCTAAATACCTCAATGTACTTATCAGGGTCATCTAGAAATTTTCCAAGATCTGACTATTTGTTTTAGGTCACTGAGAGAAGGCATATGAACTCTGGTAGTTTCAAACTGTCCAATTACCTCTTGTAATGGATATTGTCCTTCAGGCGCTTGTCTAAACTCAGCTAAGGAAGGGTATAGTTCTGTAGAGGCCTGGATTACAGCTGGTCTAGAAGCTTTACCGTCTAACTTAGAAGGGCAAGTTGGGGAAACCTTAGGTTCAGGAATGGTGGATGAGGCTCTGATTAAAGTTGTCTGGTCCTCCGACTCTGAATATTGGGGGGGAGCAATCTCAGGCTCCAGTATAGTGGGTGCCTTGAGAATCTGAGATGTCCGGTTTTCCTGTGGCTCATTTTTACATCTTGAAAGTAAATAAGGACTATTTCCTAACCCAAAGAAAATTTGAACGTACGGCACTTCAGACCATTTTCCTTCCTTTTTACAGTATCTTTCTAGTTGTAAAATAGTATCATAATTAATACTTCCTTCTGTATTCCATTTTGGTTCTAGGGGATAAGTAGGCCACGCATGTGTGCAGAAAAATGTTAAACGGCTCTTTTTTAAGGAGTCAGGATCAAACATCTTCCAATACTTAATGACGCAAGTCAGAGGAGTAAGCAATTCTGACTGTGAGTTTCCCATGGTCTGTAAAGACAAGAAGAGAGAGGTCGGACGTCTCTTCTCTATGTCCAATTGGTCTTTGTATCCTTAAGGCGTCCCCTAAGTAGATTCCACTCCAGGGCAGGTGGATGCCATCTGGAGAGAGCAGAGGACAAAATCCCATCAGCCTATCCACCCTCGAACTGATCCGCAATTCTATCCTCCCAGAAAACTCACGAACTGTGTATTTACTCCTACAAGCTAAGTTACAATTGGCCTGGTAACAGGAATATCCCCAGCAGGAAGCATATCTTTGTAATAAACTATTGCTTTTTTATTTTTTGGACATAGGCATAAAAAGGCAAGTTGGAAGTGCTTAGATATTCTCGAGCCACAAAGGAGATCATCTCTTAAATAGAACCAACAACTGGCTAGAGGAGTTTTGCCCCGTGCACTGGACAAAGCCTCCAGCCACCTGGGTTCATTACCTAATCACCTAGGCAACCTTTCTTAACAACAGGACAAGACTATGTTTTAAACTTTGAAGCTCACAGGTTAAACAAATTTACCATCTAGCAATCACATTTAAATATTGTTAAAGGGAAGGTAGTTAAGACTGATAAGAACTTCTTTACTCTTAGCATATGTAAGGCACAAATGTGAATCATTCCCTTCCTAGCCTGTGAAATGTAAGTTGTTGTAAACTGCCTCAGCCTAGTTTCTGAAGGGTGGCTGTACTGTAGAGTTTATGGAGAATTCCTAGTCTACTGGCAGAGAGAAATAGGTGTGATAGATAAGTGGAGATTTTTTCAGTGGTCAGGAGCCAGTTTCCACTGAGGGAACTTTGGGATCCACCAGAGAGTAGCCCTGGCCATGACCCCTCAGTTCTCAGTTTCTATTGGCCCACAAACCAGAGATCAGTCTCCAGAAAGGAATCCAGCCGTCTCTCTGGTCAGCATTCCATCAGCCATTGGCATTAATGGGGATTCACCAAAGAGACGCTGGGGAAACCTGTCCTCTGCTTCGAAGAGTGGCAGCTGCTCTAAGAGCTTTTAATTAGCTGGCAGAGTGACCACTGTTTGTAAAAATTTTACAAGGGATAGCTAAAAGCCTGAACAATATTATCTACATTAGACCTAAGAGAAGAGAAAAGGTTGGAGATCCTCCCTTAGACTAATACATTTTTGGTCCCAGAAGTGTGCTGCTTTCAGAGATAGCTCCTTCTGGTGTCACCCAGAAGTCGGTTCTCTCCACTGTGTCTCAGGTTCAGCCTCCCGAGGGAGACCTGCCCAGAACACTAAGCCAGGACATGGCTTTTATGTGTGTTCTCCCGGACGGGCAAAATTCCGATGTCTCATCTGACCCAGAGATGGGGTATGTGTTCTTTTTCTAGGGTGACTTCCCTGTCTTCGGCGTTAATAAACGCTCATCTTCTACGGGCTTAACTTAGTTGGAACAGGCTACAGTTCTTTTTCTAAGTCTGAGCTAGATTTAAAGATACCCATCTTACAGTTTATATTAAAATCCACTAGGAGCATTTTAACATTACTCTCCCTAGCTGAACAACAGCAAGCATGGAAAACCAGTACATTTAGCAATTAGTTCAAATGCATCAAACACAATATATATCAGAACAAAACAGGAATAAAACGTTTCATTAAAGAAATATCATAACCTTATAACCTTGTCATATTCTAACTTAGATTTATCAACATTTTAACAAAACTATGTAAAAAGACAAAGCATAAGCAATTATAAGCAACAGGCAAAAAGCATAACAATTTGAAGCATAAAAATGTTACCTAAATGAGTCCCAATCCAGAGTCTATGAAAGAAAAGCAAACTCTTACCTCTTGGTGGTGACCTCCAAAATGATACAGGAAAATAAAGGTGATTTTGTGTTCTCTAAAACCGAAGAATGAATTTTAGGAACAACGGAGGTTAAGAGCAGAATATATTTATTGAGAGAAAGAAAGCTTCTGTCCAAGAGAGGAACAGAAGGGGGGCCTGAATGGGTTACCCCCGACTCTGTCTTTTCCAGGGACTTTTATAGGGAAAAACCATGAGGTGAGGCAGGTCCAAGGTAGGGGAAATGGACAAAACTATGGTCCACCAATAAGATTTATGGGTATAATTGTCCAGGTAAGACTGAGGGGACTGAGATCAAATGGGGAAGCGAGTCACGTAGCAAGCGAGCATGAATGCAGAGCTGGGTTTTTCCTGTGGGGGGTCAGGCTAGTGACTTCCTGGCTCTTAGAAGGTGGTTGTTACTTATTTATCAATTTCTGACATTTACACCCAGGGGGTATGTGGCTGCACCTGTTTAGCCCCCTTTGTCTTGAGGTCTGGCCCACAGGTGTCTTATCTTTTGTGTTGGCTCCTTCCAGGCGCAGCCCTGTCTGACTGCCTATAATATTTTTATCTAACTCAGCTGCCTATAACATTAGCGTTATTGATATTTTTCCATCAAGAGAGAACCCCATCATTATCAAACCTATCTTAACAGTGACTGTTGAAATACTGTATGCAGAAAGAGCACTGAGCTCTGCTCCAGATCAGGCTTGACTTATTTCGCAAAGCAGCACAGCTATTTGCTGATCTCTGTTAAATGTTGGCAACAAATGGCCCTGGATAAGTAAGAAAATTGTGGCTCTGCTTCTGTAAAAGGGACTTCAACTAGAGGCAGAGGGGAACACGGCTCAGGGACCAGAGCTGCGACAGAGGCTAGAGGGGTAAAACGTGGATTCTGACCCATTAGGTATGGGGTGGACACTGTGACTCATCTTTCTACAGAGCACTTGTGTGCGCCATAGGCCACACCTTAAAGCTCTAATTAGGAGGCAGTGTTTGTAAGATGAACTATGTTTTGCCAGGATGCACTCTGCAAAGGGTGTTTAAAACTGTTAATGTTATTTCTCTAAACAGACATGGGCATGGGTTAGCAGCAGCATAAATCACTGTATCGGATGAGGTTGTGCTAAGTCAATTAGGACAAGATATTACCCTCTTTGCCCATTATGGATTTTTCTTGTGCATTTATTTGTAATATTTCTTTGGCAAGAATATAGATCACAAGGAAAATTAAGTGATGTCATTAACATTGATAGATACTTTGGTTTTGGAGAAAAACAATGATAAACAGAAAAGCATAAATTCTTTCATTGAACCTATGTTCTGATTTTCAAAGTATTAATCTTAACGTAGTACTCAAGATGGTGATGGTGCTTGTTTGTGAGGCAGATGTAGATGAGGGAATGTTTATAAAATTGAGCTATCTAAATCTCACTTTACATAAAGGCAGGCAGAATTTATTGATGCAGAGAAAGTCAGGACTGTACTATGATAACAGAACAGGAAATACATGAGCTCTCAATAGAAGTAGTATAAAACTATTTTTTTCCTTTGATAACTTGCAGGAACATAGGATTTATCATCTAAGCAAGAATGTTGAGAAAATGTCCGTTTTGATTTCAGTTTAATATTTTATTCTCATTTTAAATATCAAGCAGACTTTTGGAAAGTGAGGACTTGCATTCCTTACTTACATATTTTGGTGGTGAATTCAATTCAGTTTAATCTTCAGATTTACTCTGTGTGAGATATGGTGAAGGCATGAATATGTACAATGTGTCAGAATGTATAAGCGGCACTGTGACAAGTACATGTGTCTAAAGCAAACCCCAACACACACACGGGGAGAGACACTGACTTCAGACTGGAAAGTATTCCTGGAAAGGAAAGGAGGAAAACGGAATGCAGTGACTGGGTTGACTGTCACCACATTTTAAATATTTTACATCTTTAAAAAAGATCTGAAAAAAGATTGTATTTATATATGTATCTTTGAATACTAATGTTATTAATGCAATATTTAAAATATAAGCTATAGTCACATGGGCTTATATTTTCTATAAGCTGATTTCACAAGTAAAGAATAACTTTCATTTCTAAGAAACTTACTGAGTGATAATTTATTAAAAAATGATAGCCGTCCAGCAGCCCGTTGTATTCTGAAGCAGGGGCAAATCCAGAGTTAGGAACCTGGTATTTTTTGAGACTCATTTCTTGGGCTGGCACAGGTTCTCTTGATCAGGGCTGGCTAATACTTTTGATATGGGACAAGCTGGGTCTAGTGTTGGATAAAGCACATGTGGAGGGTTGGTTCTGGAGTGTAGCTCATTCCATGATCACAGCTGCGTCAGGGACCCAGAAAAGACAAGTAAATGAGTGTCATCTCATATTCTATTAGGTTGCTGAGATAGAGATTGATGATTTTGTGTTTCATACTGCCAGGGATAAGGGATTAATCAGGGCACAGAACATTCATGCTAAAATAGGGGTGCTCACGGGCAGAAGTGTAGTCCCTCAACAGGTGCCTCCTCAGAGGAGCAGGAGGAAACCTGGCATTTTACTTCCCAAAAGAGTTTGTTGGTGTTAATGATCACCCCATTTATGTCTGTGAGTCTGAACCAGGGTGGGTCATGCAGTCAGTCACATAGCTACACAAGAAGAAAAGGTTAGTGGAATGAATGCTAATGATAAGCCATGACTCATTAGAAGCATCTGAAAGGCATCCTAAATGAACTGAATTTTGAGAAACGTCTGTGTCAACTCCCAGTACAGGTGAGAGACAGGTCCAGTGAATCATCCTGCCTTCCTCAGTTAAGTTCTTTCTTCTAAGTAACCTTTGGTGCCATATCTACCAGCAATTTCTTGGTAAAACCAAGAAAGTAAAGACTTTAAAAAGTCAGACAAACAACTGGCTTGAGTAGAGTTGAGGAGTGTTTTTGTTGAGACACAATCTTGAGAGTGTTGGTGTGATGAGGGAGGCTGTTAGAGATCAAAATATCTGGGTATTATTTCTTGGCTTTTCAAGCAATAGAGGCCAAATTGCTTAACGTGGGGCTGGTTTGCATTCAACCTCTGAGTATTTTCCTGGGGTGCAGTCTGTTGGGGTCATGATACCAAAGCTCATATGGAGCTCAGTTGTTTTGTTTCAATAAGGAAAGGTAAACCACCCTTATGCTTTGATGAACACAATTCTGTGTGGAGAGAGCAAGCCTGCAACTGGTAAATACATTCAGCATTTTATCAGGGTTTCTTGGCTTGAGACTTCAGGGAGGCAGGTGAGGAGGTGCTTATGGCTATATGGGGACCAGCTGAGGCCTTATGACTAAGTGTACCTTTCCTCAAGGATGCAGAGAGAATGAAAGAGGAAGTACAATTTTGAGAGAATGATTATTTTCCCAGGAAATCATCCAACAGAAACGTTTGGAAATACAGCAATGTGAGGGGCCACTACTCCAGGTTCTTTTCATTACTATTTGGTTTTAAAAAATAGCTTGGTTTATTGTAAGAGGCATTTTTGCTAAAATAATCACCAATTCCTCATTGTAGGAAGAAAATACCATCCAGACCTCTGCTGGAATTTGTTCCTAAACCGGCCTAGGGCAAGTCATCTCTCAGTTTGGAGCAGTCTCCTTTGCCAGGCAGCCGCAGAGCATGAGACGTCAGGGAGCCACTTAGCTAACCTGTCTGGTCCCAAGGAGAGCAGATTAGAGAGCGAATGGGCCGCAGGCCAACAGGGAAGCCTGGAATTCCGGCCCTGAGTAGAACGAAACTTGGGCCCTGACCTCCGGCAGCCATCAGCCTTTCCTTGGAATTTAGAACGACAACCCTGCCCCAGCCTCAAGGAGGAACTGTGGTCAGCCAGCGGCAGCTCAACAGCAGACAGCTGCGCTGTCCTCCAGGGTGGCCTTTCCCCTTAGGGCTGCCCATTGGCAAGGGAGAGATGACCGGGAGCAGAGGCCGCGCCTGACCCATCCTGCACCCGGACAGCCCGGGTGGAGGTGCGGCCTGGCTGAAGCCCTCACCGGCCAACTGAAAATGCTAACGCAGGACAGCAGGGCCTGGGGGCTGTCGTGGGGCATCGTCTGGCGATTGCTTCTCCTGGATGAGAGGCTCAGTGGGAGGTTCTGACCCTTCGCCCTTCACTTTCTTCTCTCCCGCAGTTTTTTTTTTTTTTTTTAATTTTTTTATTTTTTTTATTTTAGAAACATAAAAGTACAAAAACATATTGACAAACAGACACCCATTATCATAGAAAATAGTACAATCACAACTAATCTATAGACAAGGTGATATGGTCTCAACAGTAGTTGTTGCTTTATCCATTGATATCTTCGAATTGTAGATGTATGGACCCATATACAGACATGCAAATTTAG
>PVLD010035124.1:0-12064 GCA_004027595.1 Dinomys branickii | reverse complement strand
CGGAGGTCTGCTGCAAAGGCTGCTCCAATGATTCCTTCTCTTTGGGAGAATGTCCCTTAAGCTTTCTGCTGAGATTTGTTCTTCTGTCTTCCCTTTTTTGGGTATCAGATTCAAAATATTGAGCAGTAGATTCCCCAGGCAGTTCAGCAGGCAAAGGTCTGCTGCAGAGGCTGCTCCAATGACTTTTCTTTGGGGGAATTTCCCTTAAGCTTTCTGCTGAGAGTTCCGCTTAAAAGGCTGTACAGATGTTGGTTAGCTATTCCCTAGCTAGAGACCTGGGTGAGGTGTGTAAGACTGCTCCCCCGCCCTCCCAGGGTTCCCTGCAGGTATAGGGATGGATCTCCTCCCCCACTCGGTGATCTGGTCGTGATCGCAGATAGCTCACCAGTTTTCGTAGTCCCTGCAGGCAGGAAGGTTCCGAGGTGCCAGTTTTTTGTGCTATGCTCGCGATCCGCCGTTCGCAACCACTTGTTTCCTCGCGCTCTCCGGGTCTGGGGGAGGGAGCGGGATGCTCCGCTCCTATGCTGCTCGCTCTGCCCTGGCCACGGACCGCCGGCTGCCGAGGGTCTAGGCTGCGCAACCTGCCCGATGCGCGCGAAATGTGGGACTGCCAGGCGTTGCCGCTGCTAAAAAGCCGATCTCTGTTGGGAGTCGCTGGAAAGCTGCTCCAGCTCGGGAGGCGGAAGGGACCGAGCTGGCTGTGCCTCCAGGGCGGTCGGACCCAGCCAAGCCCCCTACCCACGCGGAGCGTCTCCAGCTCCCAGCGTCTGGGGCTTTCCCGCGTCTCGCCACGGCAGTTTGGGCCGCCCTACCGCATCTCCCCCGGCAGCTCAGAGAAACACGTTCAGTTTGATCTTCCCAGCCGAGGTCCCGGCATTCATGCTCGCCAAGTCTGTCTCGAGCTGGTGGTGTTTATCGAGGAGGATCGCTTCCTTGCTGCTCACCTGGCCGCCATCTTCCCAGAAGCCCCCCTTTTCCTAATTTTCAAAGATGTTTTGAAGCACATTTCCTTGGGCCGAGGCGGGCGCGCGCCGCGACGTGGCAGGTGTCTGCGGCGCGGCCGGAGGAGAGGGCGCCGAGGCTGCGCGGGTCCCAGCGCGCGGGACCTCCCTGCCTCCGCCTCGCTTCGCCCACCGGCGCCGCCCGGCGGGTCCCCGTGCCCTCGCGCTCCCCGCCGACCACCAAGATCTTTTTTTTAATTGGAGGGATGTTGCTTTCAATGTTTTATACTATTGAAGGTTTATACTTTTAAAGATTTGCAGAAATACTGTGAGGGAGAAATTGAGACCAGGTTGTACGGGTTCTTTCAACTCATTCCTCCCTCTCTATCCAGAATAAGAGGTGCATTGCTGTGTTGATTGTTGCCGCTCACCACTTCCATCCCATGCTGCACACTTGTGGCCAGCTCTCTTTGCCAAGAAAAAGCACTGCGTGCTCACCAGTTAAGCCAAGCTCCTTTAACAGTCTCGGATATGAACAGCTTTGGGGAAACTTTTATGAGTTTGATTTTGCTGTTCTACACAAGAAGCCAATGGATTTTCCTACTTCGAAGAATAAATCTTTTATTGATTTGAACCATGTGATTCTACAGTGTGAAAAATACATCACTAGCTAAATGCATTATCATTTAAGAATGAGGGACTTATAGTAAATAAAAACAGTACAGATAAATTCAGTAAACACGGTAAATATAAGAATCATTCTACCTTCTCTATTAAGAACTAAAACATATCTTCGAGGCACTGTGATAGCAGTACAAAGGTGAGCAAATGAACACAGATCCTGTATTGTGTGCCTTACATTTTAAAAAATGAAAGGAACAGTAATCATAAGAATAAATGTTAAATTGTAACTCTCTAACAACTGTAATTTGAAAATTTATCACTTCAATACAAGGATAAGCAGAAACTACTCGCAATTTCCTATACTTTTAGGTGCCAGTTATTTAGAGCTAATATCTTTAGAATTTTGCAAAAATTTTAACATAATATCTATTTGATGATTAAAGGATTAGACTAGCATTCAGTATAATGTAGTGTATATTGTATTTCTGCTCCAGCAATAGACAGGCACTAATCTTACTTAACCTTAACATTACCATTTATCACCGGCTTTAGTGATCTTTTGCCATAAATCTTCAGCATTTCACACAACTGATTCCCTATTTGAAAGTCTTTTACCTTGATTTCTCTTGTATTGTGTTCTTTCTATTCTTATATGACTCTCAGCTTAAATCTTCCCCTCTAACTCTTCCCCAGTGTTTTAGTTACTTTTCTCCTTGCTGAGATGAAATAGCCAACACCCAATGTTAAGGCAGGAAATGTTTACTTAGTTCACAATTTGTGAAGGTTTTAGTCCATAATCAGCTGGCTTCAGGGTAGGGTAGCTTCACAGAGAAGAGAAATTTATGGTAGGTAGAAGGTAGCAAAAGCAACAAGAGCAAACAGAGAGAGAGAAGCCTCTTTCTGACCCTTATCCTGTGTGCAGACTACCCGCCCTATGGCAGGTAAAGCACTCACACCCATAATCCCAGCAATGGACCATGAATCAATCTAGATTCAGTCCCCTGTGAAAAGCTTGTCCCCATGACTATCTTTGTCTTTAACAGTAGAATATATCTTATTTCTGTTCATATTTTTAACTTAGCACAGTATCTAACATATATTAATTTAAATATATACTATATCAATGAAAAGGACATTTATTTATTGTATATGAACAGGACCTTAACCCAGTTCTTTCCTAGAAAGAGCTCATGAGCAATCAATTAATAAACACTTATGAGGCACATACTCTATATCAGGAGCACAACTCTTTGAAGACTTAGGCATGAATAAGTCATAAGCTTTGCCCTTGAGGAGCTCATAATCTAAGCAAAGAAAATATAACAGGCCTATAATGTACATCCATAGTGGATTTGCTTCAAAGGGAAAATTATTTTCTATTACAAGATTCACTTGCCACTAGCAGTAAAGTCTTGTCTTAATTTAAATCCTCAGGTGAATACCCATCACATAAATGACAATTTAGGGAAGTACTTCAATTTGGAGTGTATGCCAGGATTTTGAATTTCAGCTTCCCCTAAGCCCAGTTCAGTGGATTACAGTGGATTGATTCTCACATCTAAAAGAACACAAAGCTGTCCATACTTAACCTCTGTAACCAGCTACTGCAGGAAAAATAATAAGAAAGTCTTAAGAGGCGAAATGAGTTACTTGAAATTCGGCAGTTCTTTTAATCTTTAGAAGGATAGGAAAAATAAATCAATAAATAACAATAACACCAAGAGGTATAAATATATTTTCTAATGATTTTAAAACACTGGGAAAAAAATAATTTTTTTTCAGGCCACTGCTTCTTTTTAAAAGTAACAAACAACTCACTAAATCTTTACTCCCAAAACTAGGCCATGAGTCTGGTCTTGATTTGTGTCCTTTCATTGAAATTAAGACATTCCAAAAAAATTTTAAAGTAAGACCCTCCCCTCAAAATAAGTCTCTGTCAATAGACTTTAAAGTTTTTCAAATTAGAAATATTTACATTCTAAAAATTATGCCTTAAATGAATCCACATAGTAGGGTTTTTTCCCAAAACTTGTAGAGTTTGATGACTCATTTTCAATAAGGAAAAAATGACTTGCCACCTCACAATATTGCTACTCTTTTGCATTATCATATCTTTTGATCTAAATACAATATATTCTGCTGAAGAATTTGACCAACGTATGTCCAAAAGCAATTAATTTTGCCCTTTATGTAGTTTAGCATTTCCACAATTTAGAATTTTTGAATGCTTTCCCCTGATTAGTCTGATTAAAAACATAATGATAGTTACTTTCAAGAAACAAGATACTATAATACTGTTTAATTTTAGGTACAAAAAAAGTCTATTCAAATATGAAGTCTTTAATGTATTTATGCTCAAAGTTCATCAGTATATGACCTTTCTTAAATGGGTCTTCACTTAATATGTGCACTTCTAAACTGAACAGTTTGAGATATAGTTAAGAGGCAGGTTGCTGGAAGCCCATGTACGTCTTCGGAGGCAGAGTTTCACACCAGTGTAAGTCACAACTCGCATCATAATCATTTAGGAGGAACAACATTTACTTGCAGGTAAGTATATTAAACCACAATAAATATAGGTAGAATCATATTCATCAATGACTGATGAAAACTTTGCTTAAATTACTGACATTTTGATCAAGGGGCGTGCATGAGACATACTTCAAAATGACTGTCACGGTTTGCTTCTCAGACAGATACATTTCAGGGGCCGTGGATTTTCACTGGCTCCAATTCCTTTCATTTCATGTGTTGCTTTCTCGACATAGTGAGCAGCCAGATCTAACATTTTCAGATGCTTTCATGTTCATGTTCACCCATCAAGTAGAGAGAATCTTAAAATATTGCTCCACTCGCTAGGTGTTCTTTTAAAGAGGTAAACGCATGATACTAGCAAAGTGGGTCTGGCAGACAGGCAAACTCAGGACCTGTGCTCATTTTTTCCACATGCCGAGCAGCTGAAGTTCAAGTTGGAACAATGTGACTTGGAAGCTCTCTCTCTTCTCCCTTTCTTTCTTTCTCTTTCTCTTCTGCGTTTTAACTATAACATGTAGATGCAGAAAACCAGAAACAGCAAATGAATATTTAATAACTTATTACAAAGCAAACACTCTTATACCCATCACTTAGATCAAAGAGTAGGCCTTGTAAGCTACCACCAAAGTTCCTTCCATTCTATTCCAAAACAGTCACATGGCCTGTTCCTACCTCCAAATTTCACAACTATCACTGTAGCATTGTGTTGATATAGTACTGCCTGTAATAGCTTTGGATTTTTTTTTTTTTAAGGTACTGGGAATTGAACTCAGCACCTTGTGCTTGCCAGGCAGGCACTTGTACTGCTGAGCTGTTTCCCCAGCCCTGTAGTAGCTATAATGAAATGAAAGAATAAGGATTCTAGAAGGAGGAATAAATAACAAGAGACTTTCAGTGGGATACTACAGAGCAGTTAAAAAGATTGAGACTGAATCAATCTGTGCTTACTGGATATTCCTGGTTTCTGGGGAGATGAGGGTGAACAAAATAAATAAAATCCATGTCCTTTTAGAGCTGACCTTCTAGCTGGAGAGAAAGACAAAAAAGAATAGAAAAATTAATGTGTAACACCATTTGTAACTAGTGGAAACTGACTTTAAGCAATATACATAGATGAGAGGGGAGAAGGACTAGAGGTGCTGTCCAAGCAGGACACCCTTCTAGGGCCGTGAGCTTGAGCAGAATGGAATGAGTTTGGGGAAGAGAATTCTTATCAGAATAACAGCAAGGTACAGAAATTCTGGCAGAAGAGCAAGAAGGCACGGTGGGAAGATGGAGGGAGATAGTTTTAGGAAGCAAAATGCGGATCATATAAGACATTGGCGCTCAACACTGGTTCTTACTGGGAAATCACTGGAAGGCTTTACGTGAGACAGTGGACGTCATGGTAACAATTTCAAAGTCATACTGCACACTAAGAAAAGGAGTAACATTCAACAAGTCTTGCTGTAGGCCTGAAGAAAGAAGGTGGAAGAAAGTTTTACACAGAGGACTAGAGGGGTTCTCCCAGGCACACTGCTGATTTAAAATATAAAAAGCAAAACATTTTCAAATGATGACCCTATAGTATAAAAATAGTCAAATTAGTACTTTCAAATCACACAACATAGCTGATCTGTGCATGACTCTGTGTGTGTGAGGGGTCCACATTTAAAAGACTGTAGAGAGAGATGTGGATGGAAAAGCAAACAGGAGAAAATCTCTTGAGGGGGGCGGTGCAGTGGCTTTGACTGGGAGTGGGAGTGAGCCCCTTTTGTATGAGTTATTTCTGCAGCAAGAATGTATGCATTTGTTGATTGCATATCAAGCACAAATTATAAGAATTATGAAGCTAAATAATGCAGTTGGGGAGTTATTTACAAAAAGTTACAAAAATTTTTATACTGCTACCTTAGAAAAAATAAGTATTTTGGAAAATCAGGGATTCTTGAGATGTGAACTGAATTAATCACCCAAAGATTACAAATTTACTTTTGAATTATTCTGCTACCAAATAAATTGGGGAATATTACATATACATTTACATGGAAGGTGTTTAGGACATAGAGAAAATTTTACACATGAGAATATGCGGATTTTTTGCAGTTTGTGCAGAAAACTCTATCTAAATCTGCTCATGGACAATAGTGGGGTAGAAGTTAGTTTTAAAACCAGGGTTTAGAAGAAGAATCTTGAAATCATGCTCCTCCAATTTCTAAGAAGTTGACTTTGACCAAGTCACTTAACCTCTCTAAACTTCCATCTCTGCTAAAATATGGCTGAGCATCTGTGTACCTGATAAAGTTTTTGTACAAGAAAAGCAGGAGAGAGGGAGAGAAAGAGAAAAATAGGAGGGGAGGCATACATTTCTATCTTTTGGCAGAATTCCATATGGGCGCATTTTTAAAAATTGGCTTTTAGTCAAGCCATGTGTTTCTATAGAAATGGCTTCGCCTTTGTGAACTTTGTATTTCCTAGAGGGGAGAGTGAGAGAAAGAGAAAAAAAGAAGAAAGGAGGGAGGGAAGAAAAAAGGTTTAAAAGAAGAGAGAGAAAGAGGGAAGTCAGGAGAGGGGAGAGGTAAGAAGAGGGACAGAAAGGGGAATTTTTTATTTAATTGCAGTGGCCTCTCACCCTGAGAGTTGTATCATTTCTCTCTAGAGCCGGTAACCCTTTAGAAAAATATCATCACAGGACATTTGGCAGTGACAGTCCTGTTATCAAGGTAAAAAAAAAAAAATCTCTATGAAATAAAGAGGCTTAGGCTGCTCTACATAACGTTAGAATCCCCACATCTCCGGGAGCGATGAGAAGCCCAGGAACACGAGTGGCCTCCCTGCAGACTTTCAGGCATGGAGAGCAATAGTTCAAGCCGTTCTTCAGAAAGAGGCTGCCCAGTGAGAGCCAGTTTAATTTGCCTGTTGATTGGAACATAATGTGAGCTCCCCATATCCTTTATCATTATCCACAAATATTAGTGACAAACTGCTCTAGAAGAAGCCTTCGATATTTTGGGATACTGTTGAATGAGTTCTTGGGACTATTTCTATTGGTGAGGATAAATAAAGCCAGACAAAATTCTAAACTAAACTCCAGAGGAACTTTGAGTTTTCTACATCAGGTGTAAAAGGGTTCTGCACCAGTGGGGGAGCATCTCCAGGGGTAACGTCTGGGTTCGAGAAGGGTAATTAGAAAATGCAGATAAAGGCAGGAACAGAAAAAGTGCTCAGTGTCAGTTTTCACTGAAGCACAGAGTTATTACTGAGATTGCAACCTTCTTACTTATGTTTATAATCCTCATTTGATCAGCAGCATAAGCTCTAGATCCTGTCTTTGGACTATGTACTGAATTATCTTTGCCTTAATTTCCTTATCTGCAAAATTTACATATGAATTTAAGGTAAATCTTTCTGGTTTTGTAAGAATTACATAAGTTAACACAATGAAGTAATGAATAGGGTAATCATTTCAATTTGGCTACAAAATGTATATATGTATTTCAAAGCATCACTTTGTACATGATAAACACATACAATTTTATTAATTGTTTAAGTAAAGATCCAGAAAGGTAAATTAGTATTAATAATGTGTTAAGAATGTTAACTGTTGAGGTAAGCAATAAATTATTAAATATTTATGTTCTGTATCTACAGTGTTGCAAATAATTTCACAGCGTTCCACTGCAATGGACACAGTGCAGCATTTGGCACAGAGCAATAACTCTAGAGCAGGAGAGTTAGCCTGGGTGAGTCATTTACTCACTGTAAGTCAGCGAGCGTGGTAGTCCCGGAAGTTGAAATACTCCTAGAAAGCATGCAGCTGCGGACTCATGACCCCAAAGCTACATTTTCAAACTTTCTACCTAATTTTGAACTTCTGATTCTGTGTAAATATATCTGTGCTAAAGTTCTCAACTTATTAAGATACCTCATAGGTGAAGAGTTCAACCATGTTTTTCTATCTTTCGGCAGAATTCCACATTTTTAAAAATTCGCTTTTTAGTCAGGCCATGCGTTTCTATGAAAATGGCTACACCTTTGTGAACCTTTTGTTTCGTATCTATAAAAATAAATAATTCTTTTAGAAGGACGGGATAATTCTTCTTAACTTGAGAGCTGACTCAGCTTCTAGGAACTGAGGGTAAGGGCGGCAGAGGAAGCACTGCTCAGCTTTGAGAGCAGTCGCGGCTGAGGAAGGCAGAGGCTTCCAGGAATCTGGCTGGGTTTCATGTGCCGAACAGAGAAGGCGGCAAAGGAACAGAAAAGGCCACGGCTTGGACAGGTCATGAGGCAAATTTCCTTGCCTACATGAAAAACACACTTCTCCTCATATCTCATGTACTGGGAAAAGAGAAGGGTGTCTTGGACTAAAGGTATTTGGCTGTAAAAATGAAAAAAATGGATATATTTGAGATATCCTTATGAGTAAACAGGACAGGACTTATGTGAATACAGCAAAAGGAAAAGTCAAGGTTGGTGCTAGATTTCTCGTTTAAGCAAAAGAGTGGGATGATGCCATTTAATTACTTGGGAAAGACTAGAAAAAGAATGAATATAGGAAAGAAGCTAAAAACTTATGATTTCCCTTTTGTGCCACAATTTGAAATACTGGGGTGACTTGTAATAAAATAAAACAGTTTGGTAAAT
The DNA here is from genome assembly GCA_004027595.1 of Dinomys branickii. NCBI lineage: Eukaryota > Metazoa > Chordata > Mammalia > Rodentia > Dinomyidae > Dinomys > Dinomys branickii. Next base: position 3,341 of record PVLD010035124.1, on the reverse strand, counting down.
AACCCTGGTGTAAAGTTAACGAATTTAAGGTAAAAAAATATATTTGTTGTGTTCCATACATGAGTGAAATTTTAAGACCTTTGGAATGCATAACATTACTGAAGGGGAGAGCAGAGTGCCTCGCACCCAACCCAGAGGGGTGGGATTTTGAGTGGTGAAGTACAAAACTTCGCTAAGGCTAGCGACAAAGCTCTGTGAAAGGCAGGTGGGGAGCAAGGTGAGGAGCGCAGATTTGAAATACAGATGTGTGGAAGTTACTATGGATTGCACAAAATTTTTGGTGGTGTCGCAAAAGCAAAAATTAAGGTTTTCAAAAATGAATTGGTGATGACTAAGGGAAAATAACATTTGCAGTCCATCATTTTTCAAAAAAGATATTTTATAGGAAAAACATAAATGTGAGGGAATATCTTTACCTGAATGTACTGAAAGCTTCTGCAGTGTTTTTTGCTTACTGCTTAGCCTCTCCTCTCTATTAACAGTCTTGGGAAAAACTACCTAGTAGTGGTGGACCCTGGACTTACCATTCTTAGCCTTTGCCAGCTGTAATCTTACTTGGAACTGATAGAGACATCCAGTATGTCGTGGCTTGCAGATGATCGCTCTGGAGTGCTGGGTCACTCTTTCTTTTGCAGCCAGGCACTAAGTATGATACATAAGCAATCCCAGTGCAAGGATCTTTGGATAGAAGGCAGCACTGGTGGGGAATGTAGCAGCAGCCAGGTGGATGCAGCAGGTCCGTGGTCAGAGAGAAACAAACAATGCTGTGGTTAAGAAGGTGCCTTGTCCTAACTCGGAGGGGAGACTCTCAAAGCAGGAGAATCTGTGATGACCAGGGTAAGCTGTTAGTACTTTTAACTTTTTCTACCTCTTTTTGTTTCTGAATAATCTGGCTGCACCATAGGTTTACAAATCCCAAAGGGAGTTTGTCTTTCGAGATGACTCAGGAACAAATACTTTTTCCGTGGGAGACCAAAATGGTTAATACCTAGTAAGACAGGATCTGAAATTTGGAAATAACCATGGGAATGTTAGACAACAAAGATCCCACTAATCCAGTGGGCTACCTCTACTCAAGCCTGAAGAGGTGTTTCTGGGACGATTCAAAACCTAGATGTCCCCAGGGAAGCATTTATTTAATTAATTAACTTCAAACAGTGGTGTGTGTGTGTGTGCGTATTTCAGAGCTCAAAGCCGACTTTATTATATGCTATGCCTGAATTTCCCGGTTCTGTTGTTATAGCCACTGAATGATACGGAATACAGAGCACAAGGAGAACCTGAAGTTCAGAGGTTGTGTCAAACTGCAGAGCAGGAAGAGCAGTGAAGTGAGCGGGTGTCCTGGACACAGACAACGCAAAGAGACCAGCAGTTAGCAGAGGCCCAAGGCCAGCAAGATGGAGGCTGCACAGTTACACTCTCTTACATAGCCATCATAAACTTCTCCTTCCAAACAAAATTTTGACTTCATTTTGAAGAAGTCACTCTTTTAGAATCATTGTGAAATTCAGTAACTTTGGGGGTTATGCTCTCGGTGAGCATGCGACAAAATTTATTCCTGTAATTTAAAATTACAGGAATCCACACAAAGTGAAATGTCTGAAGTCCGCACTGCCTCCATAAATGTGTCCCAAACTGGGGCTGCCATTCTGCATCTTACATTTAGGCTGCCTTACTTTCTGCGTTATTTCTCTGATCTTTCATTAGTTCAGTGAAACACTGATACCCTTCCAAGAAATTTCATTTTGCTTAAATGTACTAAAGATGAATTTCTGTTTTGGCAATCGAGGATCCCTGGATGGTTCAGTGGAGAATTTCCATCAAAAGTTAGATGAGAAAATTTGAAAGGAAAATGCAAACACAAACCCTTGGATTGCAAGCATGTTGAACAAGAACAAGTCAGAACTGACAGGGAAAAATCAAACAGTAATTGTGTTGCTAGTAAGTCTGTGATGTGATACAAATAGGTTATTGGTGAGTGAATGGAAGTATTTCTCAGCTTCTCTTACCTCAGCTTCCTACAATTGAGAAATTTCCATAAACAGATGTGAAGGCTACAAATACAGTTTGTGTGCTACTTTGTGCTATGCAGTATCATTAGAGTTGCTGAAGAAACTGTTCATGCAATATAATTATCAATGTAGTCGCCATGAGCTAGATATGACCTAAGGGGTCATTTGTTCCAATCATATCCCTAGGAGAAGAAATGGAATAGGACTTCCCACTCTACAAGTAACTTGCATTATTTTTATACAAAAGAAACTACTATGTATTTTGCTCAGATGAAAGTGTGAGCTACAAGCAACTAGCTAATGTTACAAACTGTGATTCAGAATTTAGAAGGGTGCTACTGTTAATACCCTGGGAGTTGAGACAGCTATTTTAAGATATGACACAGAGACAACATCCTGAAATGCTCTCCATTCTACAGCAATCATTGCCTCCTTTCTAGTCTCATGTTCTTGCTATTTTCTCCTTGTTCTATGTCCACACAAGTTATATATAAGGATTAAATATACAGCTCCCACTCTCAAGTGCAATACATGTATCTTTATTTTTATACTCATATTTAATCTGTATAGATCCCATCTGAATATAAACTATTCCGTCTTAGTTACTGTGACAATCTGCATCCTCCTACCACTAGATATACAAGAAACTGGAATTTATATACTGGTAGAAGAGAAAGGAGAATCCTGCCCCTGTGTGGGTGCAGTCTTGACTATCTGTCTCTTGGATACCTCTAATTGGTTGCTCAGACTTACAATAGGCATCATATCATGCCCTTCCTTCTGTGAGCCACAAATACTCCTGGCTGTCATTGGGTCGTCAACCCCAGTTCTTTAAATAAACTTGCACTTCACATCCAGTCCCTTCAGTCTCTTCTATTCCAAAATTTTAGTCCACTACCTCCCTTTATGCCAACCAGCGCATTCCCCTTGTATCGGACTTTATAACTACAACAGTGACCTCATTTCGTGTAGGCAGAGGTAGTCCTGAAGTGCTCATACCATTAGCTTCATTTTTCATGATAACATGCTTTCTTAAATAACTAATATAGTATATACCTTATCGTGCCATATTTTTTGTTTGTTTATGATCTGAGGAATAAGTTTGATATACATTTATACACTTGGATTCCAATTCCTGGACCTAGTGAGTTCTCAATAAATGCTTATTAAACAAAATATCACAAAAATGCACTGTGTAGGCCTATCCTAATGACTTTTGCTCAGTTTCTGAGGATAGATTTTGTGTAAAATCATAAACTCACACTGATGAGTGTGTATCATCCTCAAACCAAGATTTCTGAGTGCTTTTCGTTCTTTTTTTTTTTTTTT
>PVLD010035123.1:0-12070 GCA_004027595.1 Dinomys branickii | reverse complement strand
CAAGGGGTCTTTATTATCCAGGCATGCGTGGGGCTCACTGAACACACAGGAACAGAGAGCCCCGAGTTGGGCCCGAGCAGGGCTTATATGCTTTAGAACAAAGGGAGGAGGGGTTTTTGCAAGCGCAGTTACAGAAGCAGATGGCATTGGTTACTTTAAAGGGGCTTTTACATTCATTGGGGGAAATAGCTATGTGGAGGTCTGGGGTTAGTGGCAGAGGTTGTTTCCTAATATGGATAGAAGTAGCCCAGGAAAGGTATATTTTACAAATTCTTTAGTCATGAGGTTAGTCCTTATCTTGACAGTTCAGGCCCTCTGGTTTACTCTGTCCTTGGGCGGCTACACATTGTAACAGCTTAACTCCTGGAAGGGGGAAAGGAGGGTGGTTTAGCACAGCTCATGTATCATTGTTACTAGAGAAAATTTATCTTACATTACAGACAAGCCTGTACCCCAAATGGCAATGTCAGGACCATATGGGGTGTTGCCAGGTGGTATCAGATGCTGCCTCCTGGGCAGCGCATGGCATTCTCAAGCCTTCCACATGTAAAGACATTTCACTTTGAACAACAGAAAACCCCAGGCTGGGGGTAGGGAAACACCTGCTATTAAATGGTGGATGTTAATTATGAATTTAACAGCAATTAAATAGTCAGATAACCAAGACAGACCAAAAAGGCCATCTTGGGTGAGTCTTTGTCCTCAGTCCTCTTCTGCACACCTCCTGGTGACCTGCAGCAATGAAGGTGAGGGTACCTGGGCTCCCCACTTCATGAACCTATTCCTCCATTGGCTCATTCTCATGTCCTTCCCTGAAGACACATGAACAGAAGCCAAAACCATCGTGACCCAAATGTGTAACAAAAGGTACAATTAGTAAAAGTGCATTAAGAACCAAAGTGGTCCTCCACTGCCACTTCTCTAATGATGAGAGGGTAGAAAGACCAGGAAAACAGTTGGAAAGGAAATAGCTGGGATGTGGTGAACTTCCCCATAGAGGAAGGCCCTGATGATGGGCTGAAGGAGACACCTGTGAAACTTTTATTCTGGAAAACTGCAGTTCTGAAAAGCAGTGCTGCCATGTGTAACAGGTCTTTTTTTTCTTTTTTTTTTTTTGTAACAGGTCTTAAAATTCACAAACTCCATTGCTCCACAGCTTCACACCTAGGAATTCATTGTGAGAAAATCACAAAACATGTAAACCAAAATCCAGTTCAACATTAACCATAACAAGTAAAAACTTGAAATTATCTTGAAAGGACAGCAGTGCAGGAATAGCTAAGAAAATTATAATGGGATAAGCAAGGGGAAAATTATGCCACCATCAAAAATGATGTTAAATAATAATCCTTAATAACACAGGGAAATGTTTCTCACAGAAATTTAAACCAATCACAGCATATAAAGCTAAATGAGCAGTGTGAAAGCAACTGTTTTGTTCACCAGTGGGTATCTTCATGCAGCTGAAAAACTCACTGCTAATACAGAAAAACTGTAAGTAGTGGTTATTGCTAAATCATGAGCTCTTGGGTGACCTAAAAAGTTCTTTAGTTATTTTAAGTATCTTGCAAATGATTCTTAAAGGATATGCAATACTTTGATAATCTGAAGAAAATGAGGTCTCCTTTGAATTAAAATTTGCATCTGCTTTCTCTCCACGCAGTGAGGCTGCCTATGGGATAAGCAAGCCTCTGCAGCCAGGGCTTCCCCTGCTCCCAGAAGGACGAACACTGGTGTCCCCTAAAGTAGATTCTCCAAAGCGCTCCAGCCTGGCTCAGAGTTGTTCTTTGCCTTCAAGGAAGCTGCTCACCTAACAGCCAGAGGCCCAGAGAGGAGGATCAGGTGGCAAAAGCCTACAAGGTTTACCTACATGTTGTTAGAAATATGTTGTTAACTATTTCAAACACCTTGTAGAGTAGCAGATGTTTGCTTTTCTCATGAACTAAATATCTGCAAACATCTGATGAGTAAACTAGACTAGATCAATTCTTTTTAAGATGTCACCTTTAATTTCAGAACAGGGACTAAAGAGACAGTGGTTACAAGTCCAATCTTCTACCACATCCACGTTGTTATCCAGTATGTGGTTCCTGGGTCCTCAGCATCCACGTAAGCGTCACCCAGGAGCTGATGAGAAGTGCAAACGCAAAGAATCTGCATTTAACAAGATCCTTGGTGTGTCTAGTGTGCATTAAAGTTAGAGAAATGCTGTAAGACAAGACAGGTTTATTCTGGTGGAATAAAATGAGCACCAAATAGTAGCACAGGGCACCTGCTCTTCAGTGCCAGCTCTTAACCAAAAAGGTACGTGACCTTGAAAAACTAGATACCCTTACATGAAGGGCATAATATCTGGATTTTAGTTTCTGACTCTGAAAGATGGAGATAATAAAATGTCTCCATTAAAGGGCTTGGAAGGATCAAATGAGGTAAAGGAAGAACTTCTAGGATAGTACCTGAAACAAAAAGAATTAAATGGCTTTTATCTTCATTATTATGATTATGCATGACAGTTGTAAGGATCAAATGAGATAATGAATATGCATGACAGCTGCGGATGTAAGAGATTCTTATGCAGATGTGAAGAGCAATTATTTTACAGATGTTATGAATCATCCTTACCCAGAAAGCCAATTGTCAAATGATAGCTGTGAAAAAGAATGCAAATACAAGCTCACGGATGAGCTTGGCTACCCGGGGCCTGATCTCACACAGCATCCTCAGCAGCGGGAGGAGACGGAGGGGGAGGTCCCAGGGCTCACAGCCTCCCTCTTTGCTCTGTGTCTTCCCACTTGGGGAAGAGGAAAAAGAACCCCCTCGTTTATTAGCAGAATTAAGGTGAATTTTAGTGAATCCGCACTTATTGCCCTAGGCACCCTTTTCAGACAATCCTTCCTCCCTGAGGCTGCCAGTGAGTAATCTTTGCAAATTTTCCTCATTTTCAGATATTTGGTGGCTCTGCCTCTTTGCCCTTGCACTGAGAGAAAGGAAAGTCTGGGTTTTAAATGAGCCAAGTCAGCTGTCAAAGTAGTCAACTGCTTTGGACAGGGAACTAGACCAAGGAAAATGGTTAGGAAATGGTTCAAATTGCTGTGGCCTTGAACAAAAGCAGCAGGAAGGCACCCTAGGGAGGATGGCCCTTGAAAGGGAAAGGATGGAAGGAACCCAAGTGGAGAAAAGCGAGCGGGAATATGGACATCGGAGGGGCAGCAATAGAAGTCTGTAGGGAAACAATGTGCCAGGGGCTCCCTTTAGAGTGAGTCCTTCATCATTTAAACAAAATCTCAGCTGTCAAATTTAGCAGCATCCTGATAAATTTATCAGCATCCTATCAATCCTAAAGATAACCTCCCCCTAATGTATGTTATCCTTAAATTTTGAATTCCTGACCATACCTTACGGATTGCTTTTCTGGCACAGTCATTACACTGAACTTGATTCGATCTCGTTCAGTTCTGCAGCTCATGGATGCTTTCAATGTGCACCTCTGACATTGACCTTGCTCTTCACACTGGCTTCCTCTTCCAGGTAATTGATCACATTTCCTCTTGACCTCTTGCATGCCTGCTGACTTCTATTCCTCTAACTCTTTTCATTTGGTTTTCCCACACTGAAATAGTCTCTTCTAGCATTCTGTTATTTGCTCTGTAAAAGCGGCTGCAAACTCAAACGCTTGGCAATGACAGAAAGAAAATGAATGTGCAAGCAGGGAGTGGTGAGGTGTGGTGTGGAAATGAAATGACATGTTCTCCGGAGAAAGACTCAGGATTATTTCCTGAAACCATTGTCCTGGTCATCTCCAACATCTTGCCATTGTCTTTCCTGAATCTCCATCCTCTGAGTTAGGATCTCACTGCTTCTCCTAAAGGAAGCCAAAGCTGAATTTCCACTGAGGTCAGTGAGGTTGTCAGAGACCAGCGGTTTCAACTAGAGTATACACATAGCCATTTGTGCGGTTCTTCTTCACTGTCTAGCCCTTGGGCTGGGCTATTTCAAGCCACATCCCAATTTCACCTTTTTAACACTTTGCTCTCCTGATATTTTTGGCAATTCTTCATGAGCTGGGAAATTCTAGTGCTGTTTTAGTCAGGTTCCCATTGCTGGATGTAATACCTGACATCCACAACTTAAAGCAGGAGAGGTTTAGTTTTACATTGGGAGGGGGCTCAGTTCATAGTCAGTTGGCTCCAAGGCAGGAACACCACAGTGGGAGGGGCTGTTGGACGAAAACTGCTCACCTCATGACAATCAAGAAGCAGAGAGAGATGGGAGGAGCTAGGAGGAAGACACAGCACCTAGGTCCTTCTCCCAGTGGCACCCTCTGCCTAGCAGGCCCCACCCTCCAAAGCACATCCAGCTAGGAACTCACCCTGATAAGTACAGCGCCCCATGATCCAATCACCTTCCAAAAGCCCCACCTGTGAGTACAGGAGACCTTTGGGAGACATTCTAGATCTGATCCATAGCAAGCCCCAAGGCACATGCACGAACGTGTGTGGCACATGCCTCCAGTGCTTCGGTCACATAGTTCTGGCTTGCCTCTCATTTCTGTCCACTGAAGTGGTTGGTTTTATGCCGGTTCACCATCACCTTGCAGGGACAGGGTCTCCCTTCAAGCAGGAGTCAGACACCTGTTAGCTTTGTTCTCTGCCAAGCCCTTATTGGGCATCACAGTTCTCTGCTCTGCCTTTGTACAAACATAGCCAGAGGACAGAGAAGTAAGCCAGCATTTCTGTCTCTTCCCCATGCCTCACGCCTGTGTGTCGGTCTGTCAGTGCTGTCTGACATTCTCAACCTGACCCTTAGCATATCACACCTCCAAATAGCGTACCCAGCTTTTCACTTCTTCCCTATCCATCTGGCTGATTTCTATTCATTGTTCACAGTTCTGCTCAGTTTTGAACTTCTATGAAAAGTCTTTCTTCATCCCTCCACTCCTTTGTCCACATGTGTTAGATCCTTTTATTACAGACAGCTAAGTTAGGTAGAAATATTCTAGGCATTCAGGTAGGGCTGGACCTTCCGGTGAGTCAGTGCAAAAGATGAGAACACATCAAAAAGTGGCTAGAGGTACATCTAAAAAAGACTGATCCTACAATGGCCAGATTCACATACTTCCCTAAGGAACCTTGAGATTATTGGTACCACCCTTTTGAGATTTCCCATGTAAATAAATCATTATCTTATTAGGGGTGGGCCATCCTCTCCCACCTATTAAGAATAAGATTAAGACTAAAGACAAGACTAAGACTATAGATTATCAACCCAAGTTAATGATGTCATCCATATACTATTGAGTCAATATTAACTAAGTAGTGACAGTACTTGTAACGTTTTTAGTTGATTATAATTTCACCCATGTTGTACACACCCCTCATGACTTTGTTCCATAAACCTTTCTCAGAGAAGTTAGCACACTGGCAACCCATTCATGACTCTTCCTGTCTCTCGGGAGCTATTCTCATTCCCCGTTTCTATCCTTCACTCCTTTTCCCTAATAAACTTTCCTGCTCTTAATCCCTGTTGTCCCTTAAAATTTATCCTTCAACTTCCAGGAACACAAACTCAGCATATCTGGCATCTAACAGCTTGAGAGTTACATATTCTCCCCTATATCACTTCCTCCATATTTCCCTTTTTCTCTGAATCTTGCCAACATAAAAGTACCTACAATTTTTTCCTGTAACCAACATTTTTTCTTTCTCTTTCACATACATCGGAGCTCTGTAAAGGACAGACGTGTCACTCACCTCCACATTTTCATTAGTGATGTGTGTATGTGTGTGTGTGTGTGTGTGTGTGTATGTGTGTGTGTGTGGTCAAACACCTGGCATTGAGTAACATTTGTTGGATGAACAAATGGTTTGCCTTTATGCTTAGACTCTGACTGCCATGAAGTATACCATTTTGCATAAGGCTAGTCTCCAAATCAGCAAATACTTCAGGAGAATTTGTCACATTGACATCATTCAAAAAACCTGAATTTAAAAAAAAAATAATTAAACAAATAAATGCATTAGGACATCGTTCAAGGGGCGATGAAAATATATGCAACAAATCTGACCGTTAGGATTTTACTTATTTAATGAGCCAGGGAACGTGCTATGCTGATTGCTTCCTGGAACTCATGGGGTTGTTGGAAAGGGGCAGTAGTAGCTGGAGACCAACATTATTAATTCAAGAAATACATATGAGTTGTCTAATGCTAAAGTTGTGTAGTAAGACTGAGCTTATATGATAAATATCTTAGTATTCACCACGCTGTCATTACTTTGAAAGAAAGAGAATATTTACTTGGCTTGGATAAATCTTGAAATATTTAGTACCCTGGAGGTAAATTTTGAATTCAAGGAAATAGGAAATTCTAGCAAGGAGTGGTCCCGAGTTCTTTGGAAGGTTCTCGTTAACAATGGGCTATTTGTGCCTGATATCGCTCTGCTGCAGCTGAATCCATGTAGAAACATTAAGGATAATTGTGAAAACTACTAAGTCAGACTAACACCAATTTTAGTGCTGTATATATATGAGGAGAAAGATTGAAAGTAGTTAGTAATCTTTTAGTTAAAGCCATGCATGGGATGCCACCTGACGTCCCCCTGTATGGGCACTGTTCCCACTGTTCCAGTACTAATTTTGTTACTCGTCTTCCTTGCCTGTTCACCTCTGCAAACACCTGGAGAGGCAGGTTTTATGACAGAAATGTCCTGGGCTTGAGTGCCAACCTGTGTCTGCTCTTCACTCAAATATTTTGCAAACTCAAAAAAAATTGGTTTTCCTCTTGGAACCTTGTTTATTTACCTGCATCAACCTAAATAAGAGCAGAGAACCATACCCCCAAAGAATGAAGGTATTTGTCAGGTAATAGAAGTAGAAGAGCAGCACAGTGAGACTGCACAAGTGGAAGTTTGTGAAAGCAAACCTGAAGAGGATTCCATTGGATATTGTCTTGGTTACTTTTCTCTCTTTGCTGAGACAAAATACCCAACACCCAAACTGAAGGAAGGAAAGATTTATTTAGCTTACAGTTTGTGGAGGTTTCAGCCCATACGTGGCTGGTTCTGAGGCAGAGTGGCACATAGCAGAGGGCAAACTATCAGGGCAGCAGAGCACAGGAAAAGCCAGAAGAGCAAAAGGGAGGAATGGCTGCAAGCAGCCTCTTTCTCTCCCCTACATTGTAAACAGCCTACCCCCACCCAGGGGGCCTGTAGCTCTCACACAGTCTCCAAGCCCTCCTCTCCCACGGGCTCAGGATGTATACAAAGTAAGCTCCCTGGCTTCCTTCTGAATCACATAGTTAACCTTTTAAACTTCCCAAATTAACACAATAAACAACATCCCAGAAGGGTGAGGGCATGTCCTTTTTACCCCAAGATTTACAACTGCTGAGTTACTTAGTCAAACCTCTAGACTCCCCAAGCTGACACAATGTATCAACCGTAACATATTTTGAAACAATAGCCCCTGACTGAACCTACACCTGCTGACCACATATTCACATATCCTCACGGGAATTTGTGTGTGTGTGTGTGTGTGTGTGTGTGTGTGTGTGTGTGTGTGTTGTGTAAGGTTGTGTTGGTCTTTGTACAATATTGTGGTTCTGGCACAGTTTTAGGATAGTTACTATCAGACATGCATACACGACAAACCTTCATTCAGACTCCCTGGTTCTGTTTATTTATTTTGTTAGAGCTGACACAAGTAACTCCATTTTGATTCTGACAACTTCTACACTAGAATTCTGACGAGCAGAATTGCACATTTCACAAAATCAAATGAAGTAATTGTCAAGCAGCCCTGACCAGGTCCCTGGGCAAAGGAGCCTGATGAAGGTTTCTCTTTATCTTTTTCAGAATTAAAATCTCTGCACCTCAGCTTCTGAGATTTCTGGTATTCCTGCTTCCTTCTAGCTCCTCTGGTCAAAAGTCAGTGTCAGAAAGAATTAAGAGGCAAGACAACATGGGGCCAGGACTTGAAGGACAAGATTTCCTGTCTCCTCTTTAGATCTCCAAGGTCTTCTAAGCTGCATGTTTTTTTTTTTTAACCTAAGTTAGATGCTGATTGAATTGCTGCTGGGTCTTCCAGAAAGAATTGGAGATTCAGGAATTTCTGCTTTTGTTTATACAAAGTAAAAATATTTGAAATGGATGTGTACTCATAAGCGTGCATTTGTTATTACTATAATCTCATGCTTTATCTTCATTTTTTTGATGGCTATTTAATTAGCAATGGCTTGGAACATGTCAGCTTTTAGTTTCTTCCTCTGTTAAGCAAGTAATGAACTATAAGCAAAAACACTTAAGTAAGAGCTACTTGAAAGGACCTTTACTATTCTTTTGTTATATTAAGAACCATTTCCTGATGCAAATGAGCCCAACCTCTAAGGTACAGGTAGGATATTCAGGACCTCCATCTACCTGTTCTGTTTTACACATAACAGAATATATACCAGCTTTCTACTGCTACTGTAATAAATTACTGAACTTCCCAGTATAAACAAAACAAAATTTTTTCCCAGAGTTTTGTAGGGCAAAAGTCTCATCCGGGAGAACTTAGCTGAACTTAACAGGATGGAAGTCAAAATGTGACCACTATCCAGTGTGTGTGTGTGTGTGTGTGTGTGTGTGTGTGTGTGCGCGCATGCACACACTCTGATAAAGAACTGATCTATAAAATTATTAATATTTTGGCAGAATTCATCTCCTTGTGATTCTAGGACTGAGGTCCCCATTTCCCTGTTCTCTGTCACCTGGAGCCCCTGTAGCTTAGAAACACAGACCACTTGCTTCCTCTTTCTTGTGGTTCTCTCCATCTTCAAGCCAGTTAAGGTACAATGAGTGCTTCTTTATTTTCATACCCAACTTTGTCCTCTGCTACTTCTCAGACAGTGAAGAATTACTCAGTGTCACTTGTTAAAGTGCAGGAAAACAGACATTATTCAGACCATCATGATAGGTGTAGGCAACACAGCAGGATCTGTAATGGAGGGGAGATTGGGATCAACTCCAAATATAGCCAGTCAAGTGGGCATTTAGAGCAAAAGAGCAGACTGGGAGTTGGTGGATAGAAAATAACTAAGAAGTGACCTGGGAATAAATGGGATTCTGGCTAAGTAGACCTAACAAGATTCTTGCTAAAAGTCAGGCTAATGTGATCAGACTTCACCTGGGAGATGGTAGAAGTTGAGGAATCTGATAAGACATATTCAATGGAGTGCTCTTGCTAAATTTACTTAACAGAGACGTTGTTAAAATTGGATTTTATAGGGAAGTGTGCAGATAAGTCTAAAAGAAAGTTCAGGAGCCTAATGAAGTTGGTCAAGTAAAAGATCTCTGTCACTTGACGATGTCTTGTGCATTTTAAGGGCATGTGACGCGAGGTCAGATCCATTGCACTCAGCCATGGGCATGATATCTCTTCACTGTCTCTGGGACCAGGGATTAGGGTGTGGACTCCTGAGTGCCATTCCTAGAAATTCTGTCACAATATAGCTTGTTAAATAAAAATTATAGGACACTATTGATTTCCACTAAGCTCCTACACTAGGCTCCAACAGACCAGACAAAAATCAAAATGAATTAGGCCATGCTCTGCTTTACCAAACTGAAGCTAAATTGCCATCTTGTCATTGTGTTACTGCATGTGGGGGCACACTGGAGTCTCCTTCTCAAGATGGTTTCTAGGTTCTTTATGTACTGAACAAAGAATTGGTTAAGACAAATACAAAAGGTAGAGAGGTTTTTACACTTTATTAAAAGGAAGAAAAGAGATATGTTCTACAGAACAAATTTGGGCCAAGTAAGGGTAAGAAAAGATACAGCCTACAAATGACAGGATGGTTCTCCCTGGCTTGATGGTAGCCATCATTTTTTATCTCCCACTCCTCAGGCTGATGTTGGGTCTAGGCCAGACTATCAAAATCTGCTCAATTTCTCATAAGAAGAACTGAACATAAGACTCTGGTTGGTTCCATGTGCAGGGCTTTGCAGCCAGTGTGTCATGCCCTAATCTGCTCCAGCTGGGAACAGTCCGATGAGATCATCCCAAAGAGGACATGAGAACCTCAACACTTCTTGTGGATTAGAGTTGTGGCTCATTTTCACAGAAGAAAATTGTCACATGGACTCATGAGAGGTATAAGCAGATTTACTAGGCAGAGTTAGAAAGTAAAAGAAAATAAGCAAAGGACTTCAATTTGGGAAGGTAAAGAAGTACAGCACTCTGAGAAGAAGATCAGACTGGTCCATCCACCAAAGAATAAGGCCAGTCTTTATGGCTTAGCTGAGGTGGGCCAGGAGGTGCTTGAACATTATCTCAGCTCTGGTTTTGCTGGATGGCTGCAGAGGAAGTCATTTTTGGATGAGGGGCAATTCAGTCTCCATGAGATTATTTCAGTTTGGGGCAGTCTCAGTGTTATGGATGCTCTGCTAGAATCCAAGGTGACGACAGGTTTAGGGCCATTACTGGAGATTTCCAGGCACTAGTTGAACATCACTGTAAATCTTTTATTGTAATGTTTTAATAGGGAATGAAATAGGTTATGTTAATTCAGAGCTAATCAACCTTGTCAACTTATAGATAGACACTCCATCAGTGATTATCATACCTCAATGCAGAGTTTAACAAGGATGTGAACGAAAGTTTTAAGGTAATAAAGGAGATAGAGGCAAAATGAAGGGAATGTTTTGTTCTACTCTTAGAGGTCCCTTGGGCATCAGTAGGACTGAGAGTCACCATTGCTGTTGTTTTGCAAAAACAATGTTTAAGTCTCTGACTCAGAAGAAAACACAAAGCATATTTTTACTAAATAACAAACTAGGGGCCAGGAGTTTGTCTTCTTTCAGGAATATGTTTAGCCTCTGTCCCCATGGTAGTCTCTGTCTATGTCAGTCTGACCTTCCAAAATATCAGGGTTAAAGAGACAACAGCCAAATTTCCCATATAGGTCGCTTTTAATGTTAATAACATTCCCTCTGGTTTAATCCTTACGCAAAAAGACATACTGAGCTAATCTAACGTTAAGTAATCACATTGATTCGTTATTCTGTCTCCCTGTCCCCACCTTAGAAGGAAAGTAGCACTGAAATGACCAATTCACTCTTTGCTCCTGCTTTTTGCCTCCTTCAGCTTTTCTATCCATATAACCAGCTTCCCCTGTTCAGCCCACTGAACATGTATTTTATGGAATCAAGCATTGTTCCATTCTAGATTGGAAAATAAAACCTATTGCCATCTTCAAACTCGTAATTTTGTCCTCTGTTGATCTCTAGAGAGTACTGGCTTCACACTCCCTCCTTCTCTATCCACCTTCCCTTCACTGCTCTAGAGGAAGATACTCCCAGGCAAAAAAAAAAAAAAAAAAAAAGACTGGGAAATTAGATAAAAGTAGGTACCGTACCAGTGACAGAGCAAGAAATCAAATGAAAACAGGGATTACTGGACAATTTTTTTGTTCGAGTGGCTTTCAGCTGAACTCAAGTTCTGAAGTCTACTTAAAATTGAGGAAAAAAAATACATGAATTTGAAATTTAATGGTGCTATAAATACTAATCTCATAGTGATGCTAGATCATAGATAGAATTCCTGAGAAAGAATCCAGGCAGTCACCCTAAAACACGGCAGCCTAATATGCTGATGTTTTTAAATAATGAAGCTTCAAAAGCAGTAGACACTGAAAGAGGCTTTCCTTGTGTGTTGTAACTGAACACAATGGGTCACTCTTTGGTGAGCAGAAAGCAGGTAAGCACAACCAGGAGATAAAGGGTTTGTTACTTGCAGTAAGTAAGTAAATAGTGCACTAGTGAGAATGCTCAAAGTAGTGCTTCCCCAAATGTGGAAAGTAAAAAGCTTCTACTGGGAAAACACACATATTCACATAGGATAGACTCATTGTCACAAGGAGAGACAGGAGGATTCCTGAGGATGCTCAGTTTAAGATCATACATCAAATGTCCAAAACAAGAAAAATCTAGTAGTATAATAAGCAAAATTTACTCTAGGTCACCTGAAAAGAATGAGTCAGAGTGACTGAACGATAATCTGGAGGGACTTAGCAGAAACAAACAGACAATAA